>DWKL01002252.1:0-13001 GCA_018249415.1 Phareas burnsi | reverse complement strand
ATGAAAAATCAAGAATTATAGTGTCAGCATCCATGAAACATGTTTTCATCGTACTATTGTAAAAACAGTAAATACATACATAAACTGGTAAAACGGTAAGACAGGCTGCCGCTACTAATCCCAAATAGTTTTTCGTAAATATATAACACGAATATATTATCTGGTGGTAAGGGAACCTCAGTGCTCGGTTGCAATAGCACTTCACCGGTATTTTATTTTCATATTAGGCCAAAATCTGCTGCAAATGAGCAACGGATTTACATGTAGGGGCAATTGTATATATTACAAGTTAAATGTGTATTAGACTAACAACAGATATACCTATTTTATGTTGGAAATTACCACAATGAACATTATTCAATTAACAAAGATTCATTTAAAACTGCTACCAAAATAGCTATTGGTCGTGTGCGGAGAAATGTATCCATAAGTTTGTTTTGTTTATGGATCGGTTGTGCTCCATTAAATTAAGGGTTCACGAGTAAAATTATTGAGCTATTGTGGGATTTATCGACTCACCTGATTGTTAACGGTAATAAAGTTGGACGAAGTCTCTTCAAATTCGGGCTCCGTCTACGGACTGGGTCAAAAAAGTGCATTTTAAAGGCTAGTGAAGTCGATCAATACCCATTTGACTGATCACAGGAAATTTGAGTTAACCCAGATTCCAATAATAATTACTAAACTATTAGGAATGAGATATTATATATTTTACTTCTTTAAACGTTACATTATTGGAACTTTACTTAAATAAATGTATGTATATAAAAAAATGTATTTATAAACATTATAATGTTTACGTAGTTATATAATATGAAGCCTTGGTTCAGAAATCTCTGTTGGATTAATATTTGTATGGGGTACCTATAAGTTATTTGGGAAAAAAAAATTCCTGCCCTACCCTGTCCACGATTTTAACCGCATACCTCTCATAAACTTGTTTTTTGTTTTGTATGTTTGTTTCTCTTAGGAATTTAATGAATATTGGCATTAAGTTATTACTTATGTAATAAATTAATGTTCTCTGTTTGTGACAGGTCTACCGGTGACTTGCACCTGGGTACAATAGGCTCTACGCATTGCGACTGGTAATTTATGAACCAATATCATAATATGTAATGAATTGTAGAAATGTTTCAATAACTGTCTGTTGTTATTGTGTAAATGTAGTTCCTGCCATAAAAATAAAAAGGGAAACTGATTAGCATGAGGCTTGCGTCACCGGGCGATTGATGGTCTTGTTGTTTAATAAGTCGTACCCAACACAGAGTCGTAGATTCTTGGCATACGACCTTCGCAGTTCCATGAATAGGGAGCAAATTAGGTTGGACATCCTGGGTTGCGTAATCTATACGATATAAAACTAGTAACTAGCTGTCTTGTGAACAATGAAATATATGCAGGCGCATGCTAGCCGCAGCTCGTGTGACTTGTTTAAGAAAATATGAAATAAATCTTACATTATCTAACCTTTGGCGAAGCAAAATTAGAATTCTAAATTGTGTACACCCGCTAGTTAAAGTCTGTCCGCAAATCCCAAAGGTCAAATTGCCATTTGATAATGTCAAGATTAGAAATATTTTTCTAAAAAAATGCATAAATTTAATTTATAAAGCATTGATTTAATTGTAGAAACTGTTACTTTAGTCCCTATGATTTGTTGACCAACTTAGATAGTCCTATGAATTCACCACATATTAAAAATATTCTAAAAGGTAAAGTGTTAGAGGACAATATTTATCGAATAGCACACGGACGATGTCGCAGGCAATCACTAGTCAATTAAGCATATTCAATTCATGTTCCTTAGTCACAGGTGACAATTTGATATCAATACAATGAGTGTCAATAACTAACTACGTAAGCGACGATAATAACTAGATATATTGTATTTCGAACGAATACCTACTTCACCTAGGATAGGGTATCGCGGTATACCTACGGTACATAATGTGGCCTTCTTACGTAGGTCAGATCATTTAATCTAGACTTAATAGAGCACCCACAGCACAGTCATGCGGAGGTGTAATAGGGTATTCTTGCTCCCACATTCAATACACAAATTGAAACATTCATTTATTATGATTTTGCTATTGTTCACAGTATTTTATTAAACGGCAAGGTCGTACACAAATTAGGATTTTGATGTCATATCCTTGTCTATGTAGATGGTTTCAATGCACACGTTCTTTTATCGTTTTGATGGTCGTGGGTTAATGTTCTACTTTCTAGACATATAGGCTTAGCGAAATGTTTGCGTGTGTGCGTAGGTTTGTTCAAACCATTCTTATCTACCTTCCAATTAATTGACACCCATTAGATACTTCCAACAATTTAAAGATCACAAAAAGCTTGGATTTATTTAAATTGTAAACTTTATGTTGAATTTTAATTGATTATGCCAAGGGATGTTTTTGAGAAAAGTAAGTAATTTGTATTTGTTAAGTGAGTACCTAGGCGCTAAATATTTTCATACTATTCCTTTACTTTCACCAGTAAACTTCCCATCTACGTTGCTGCTGGGTAAACATGCAAAAACGGAGTCAATAATCTATACAACTATATACCATAGCATATATTAGTATATCTCTGTTGTTAAATAAATAAGATATCTAGCTTACTCCCTGCACGGGCTAATTTTGGAAATGGCTGAATCGATTTTAATGAGACTTTCACTTAAATATAGAGAAATTAACTGAGAGTAGAATATTCTCAAGTGTTGTATAATGTTTACAAAAGGAAACAATATTAAAATACAGTTGCATGCAATAGGTTGCCTAATCGGTCAAGCAGCGACCTCTTCTAGACAAATAATTTTCTGATTCTAGATAGAGAATTTACAGGGAGAGACGATAGCAGATACTTGGACATAATTATTACAGTAATCATCATCATCATCCACCTATTACGTTTCCACTGCTGGGCACGGGTCTTCACTCCGAATGAGAAGGATTGGACCATAGTCCACCACGCTGGCCAAGCGCGGATTGGTAGACTTCACACACCTTCGAGAACTTTACGGAGAACTCTCAGATGTGTAGATTTCCTCACGATATTTTCCTTCACGGTTAAAGCAAATGACAATTAATTTCTAATACGCACATAACTTCGAAAAATTAGAGGTGCGTGCGGGGTTCGAACCTCGTACCCCCAGTGTGAGAGCTCGGAATCTTAACCACTAGGCTGTCACTGCTCGTTTTATTACATTATTACAGCATTAAAATAAAAATGTAAAAACCGTTCATCACAAATAAAATAGGTGTACAACTTTTAGGTACGGAGCGATGTAAATTTACGTTGATGGTTAGCTACGAGCGAATCGTTTAGCCAAGGTCGGTGATGTAACACTTGCTTTTAGAGCTAAAACGTGATTTGCTATGAAACTCAAGTCGTCAATAAGACTGGGATGCATAAGTGTTTGGTTATTTTTGAATGACATCATCGTTGTCCGCGCGATTGCGCATCTTACCTTGACATTGAAAGTTACGCGGTTTTAGGAAACTCTTGTGGACAAATACTTTTCGCCAATAGACGCCAATCTGTTCGAAATATGTATCCTATCTTATTTTATAGTTGAGATGATTGTCTTGACGGATTTTTGTTATACGAGCTTGCATGGATTCTCGAGAATAAATTTAATGTTAAAAAGTTTTAAGCGCGTAGTGTCTACTTTGTATTAACTGCCTAAATTTATATTCTATGTTGTTCCCATATTCTATAATAATATACATTCGATTTAATTTAAAACGCAAATTATAAAGAAACGCGACATGGGTATACCTAGATCGAAAAGAACTTTATTTACATACGTGTCTATGGTCTTTCATATTTCGTTGATAACATTCCTAGTTATGAATATATTTTAATAGGCGGTAGAACGGTAGTATGTGGTTCGTCCAGCGAAGTACCAACGCCGCCCTCACGATTCGCCGTGAATCAATTCTTGTGTTTCACACTTACAGCGAGACGACCATCTTCAGAAGTAGTAACGCATTTACATACGACCATAGATAGAGCTTTAGTTCTGTTTGAGGTTGGATGTGCGTGTCGATGTGCTGCAGTTACCAACATCAGTTGATCTGAATACTTGTTTGCTACATTTCTCACATAAAAAAGATTATACCATCCTTATGGGGTTTTTATTATTTTACTATTTGAAAAAGTAATTAATTATTCTTTAGCTGTGAGGAGATTATTAGTAATAGCATTAAATTATTACTCATAGCTAGTGGCGCCATCACAACTTCGATGCATTAAGTATATCATTGTCAGCTTTTCCCATTCTTCAACGCATATATTGTGTGGAAGAGATCGCTGCTTGACTGACGAGCCTACCTATTGCAGACAACAGTGAATGTACTGTATCTAATATTGTTTTGTATCTAGATACAATATTGTGTAATATAAAAATTATATTCTATGTTATGGTCATGTTCAGTGTGCCATCGATTCACTGGAGTGATATTGAATTGATTGCAGTATCTAAGATGTCTGAAGAGCAAGCTCAGGAGGCGGTGGAGCAGGTGACGGAACAGGTGAAGGACGTCAAGCTGGAGAACGGTTCAGCGCCGGGAGCTGCCAACGGCACGCCCACCAAAAACGATGATAATGCAATACCGTTTAAGGTAAACTATTTTTGGCACTCTCGCTTGGATCATTAAATAACCTCAAAAATAATCCCCGTCTTATTTTATTAACTCATCATCAACTTCAACAATATGATTATCCCTTTGCTGGGCACAGGTTTCTTCTCGAATGAGAGAGAAAAAGAGAGAGAGAGAGGAAAGAGAATGAGAATAAGTTATAGTTACGCTATACTTTACTACCCTGGCCAAGTATGAGTTTTTAGAGTTCACACACATTTGTGGTGAACATTCACATACCTCTAGTGTTGTGTGAACTGCTCTAAAGCAGTGATCGCTGATCGTTGAGTGGTAAGATTACGGCCTCTCATGCTGGAGATCCGGAGTTCGAAACACACACGCACTTAATTTTTTTTTAAATTATAATTGAAATGCGTAATAGCAATTAATCATCACTGCTTTAACGGTGAAAGCAAACATCTTGAGGAAATCTGCCATGCCTAAGAGTTCTGCATAAAGTTTTCAAAGGTTTGAGATATCTACCAATCCGAATCTGGCCAGATGGTGGATTATGGCCTAACGCTTCTCATTCTAGAAAAAGACCTGTGCCCAGCAGTAGTAATGGATTGATGTTGATGATAATTACACATCTTTGGGAACATTATGGAGAATTCTTAAATATTTAGGTCTATTAACGATGTTTTCCTTCGCCATTAAATAAACACCCCAAACTTACAAATTAGTTAAATATAAATCCATTATCTCTTTTACGGCGGAAATATTTAAAGGTAACCAATGACCTAGGAAAGATATCCTACGTAGATATACCTTCAAAGTGGAGCACCTCCCCCCCCTCATACGATTTTATACGCTTATGACAGGCAGGATATATCGGAGCAATATTCTGGTCTCTACCTGGGCAATTGCAATAGTCACTATGTAATGTAGAGTTCGACAAGGCAAGCCACCTAAGTTAATGATATGTAGCTACATGCAACATTCGATTAAATTATGAAGAAAGAATGAGAATTTCTCCTGAGTCCTTCAGAATAGAATTAGTTCTTGAGACATTTAGTTAAGTATGTGAAGTATTTTATCTTTGCTATGTGTACGTTCTGAAGTTACCGTAGCACTGAATATTTTTGAGTAGTCATTGACGAAATACTTAATCTATGTTAATGGATGATGATAAAGATTCTTTGAATAATGAAATGATATAGTATAATATATCGTTATCTCGATTATATTTTGGTAGTTTAATGAAAGTTATTTCGTCATCAACCCATTAATGTCCCAATACTGGGCACGGGTCTCCTCACAGAATGAGGGTTACGCCATAATCCACTACGCTGGCTAAGTGCGATTTGGTAGACTTCACACACTTTCAAGAACTTTACAGAAAACTCTCAGGCATGCAGGTTTCCTCACGATGTCTGCCTTCACCGTTAAAGCAAGTGATAATTAATTTGTAATACGCACATAACTTCGAAAAATCAGAGGTGCGTGCAGGTTCGAACCCGGACCTCCAGTGTGAGAGGCCGGAATCTTAAACACTGGACTATCACTGCTTACTATTTAATGTTATGTGAAAGTTATTTAGGTGTTATCAAAATTGCAAATCTATTCGCGTTATTGTTGCGGGTAATGGCTTGCTAATGTTTCTATCTACTATCGCAAGCGAGCGTGAAACCGTCTACCTACTTATTGCGGTATCGTATACATTTCAGACATGCAATGCCTACGGGCTCTATAAATAACTTCTTAGTGAGGCCGCAAAACAAAGATGCAAACAATAACCATATTTACACCGAACTCTTTAAAAAGCAAATAAAGAACACAAATAGGTCCTCTTAACTCCAAATAATCATTACATAAGGGTGACTGATATGACCTTTCTACATTTAACAATAAAACTATATGTAGAAATAAACAAATTTTAAATGCCTCTTTGTGTAGATAAATGTTATTTTAAAGCTCATCTATATATTTTCACGATACTCAAACATAAATAACCATTTTTAATTTACTTACTGTTTATCATTGACGGCCTAATCTTTATTGTAATGATTTGCACGCGACCGTTACGCAAAGATAAGGGATTTCACAGGTAGTAACAAAGACTTCGATTCAAAGACTTGAGCTTGAGCTCAGAGTGAAGCGTGAATTTTAAAAAGTCCATTTTAAAAAGTGCTCGTTTTTGTCTCTGAAGATTCGTGGTCCGAATGCAGCTCATGCACCTCACATTTTTTGAGGTTATGGGCGTATTAGAAATGAATTATCACTTGCCATACAAACGCGTGAACAAATCCAAACGTGTGCCCAGCAGTGGAACAGAATCATCATTCTTCATCAACCGATGATGAACATAATGTATATTTCACCTTGATTTAGGGATCCAGGTGAAAATCTACGTACGTGTACGCATAAAAGTGCAAGGAAATTCGTTAAATACCTAAATATATATATTATGGTACTCTAGCGGACTAAATATGTAATTCCGAATCTGTAGTCTTGGAAATGCCAAGTAAACTTAGATTGCTTTGGGAAAAATTTATATATCGTGTCATACCTAAAAGATCGTTAAGCCACTATGCCTATCTCTTCATTAATTAAAAATGAAAAGAGTGCCTTCTATAATTATTAAGTAGAGAATCATATATTATTATTAAAAGTGCTAAGTATATAATAAAGAATTTGTATTCAGAGGTATAGTTAAAACATTTCACTCTTAACCTACGTACCCCTAAAACTTAATAAACAACATATTTAGGTACTTATCTATTGATTTTCAGGACGCCTTTAAGGCATTCTCCAAGTTTGGAGACCCAAAGTCGGATGGAAAACACATAACATTATCACAAAGCGATAAGTGGATGAAGCAGGCTAAAGTAATAGATGGCAAAAAAATAACGACCACAGACACAGCTATCCATTTTAAAAAGCTTAAATCTGTAAAAGTTGGTATCGAAGACTATCAGAAGTTCTTAGATGACTTAGCTAAGAGTAAGAAAGTGGAACTGGAAGACATTAAGAAGAAATTAACTACATGTGGACAGCCTGGGATCACTACTCATGTAAGTGATGGAAACCTATAATCCCTAATCTATCCTATATATATGATATTAATTTCCATTTGTGGATTGCTAATTTTTTGTACCTAGGAAGGTAACTACCTAATATAGAAGTGTTATTTGAATGAATTTAATAGAGATATAGATAATAATTAATAGAGATTTAATTATGAGTACAAAGTAATACTAACTTCCCGCTAAGTTATGCTATTGATCTATTACCTGCAGAGATCGTAATTTATCTTTTTTTCTTTATGTTTCAATAGTAGCAAACGAGCGTGCAGGCCAGCTAATGTTAAGTGGTCACTGCAGCCCAAGGACACTCACATTTAATCTCAAACAAAACTAAAGTTCTGCCTGAAGTTGTACACAGATACTTCACTACTCCTGAGCACTAGGATGGTCGCCTCGCTGTAGATGTGCTCGGCAACCGCACCTCCAACTGAAACACAAAAACTGTTTCACGGCGGATTACGAGGGTGGCGTTGGTACTTCCTCGGATGAACTATAGTTCTTCATCTTCACCTTCAAAAACTACTATCTACTCTATAATGGCAAAAGTTTATTAAGAACAAAATATTACCTACGTATATTTACATAGGTAGGCAGCTATGTACCTACATGTATTTCTTCAGCTTAAAAAATCGCGCAAAGTCACGTCTCGATGTGTCGGCTGATATCTTTGTGTTCTCTTTTCTTTGTCACTTTACAGTAGGTAGACAAAATTGGGTCAAAGCGCCCTTCGCTTCAAGTGTCCTACTTATCATCTACTCTAGTTCAGACTACTTTTTATGCATTTTTTTACAATTGTGTGGGAATGACAATATAAACAGAAAACTAATTGTCCACTTTTACTTTAAAAAATAGTATTGCCTTCTTATTTTCTTAAGTTGCTTGATACAACAACGGTAGTCCAACGATCGTTTGCAACTCTAACAAAGCTTAAGTACGTACGAGATCGTGACAATCGATGCAAAAACCATTTTCATGCTTTTCGATGTGCTCACAGTCCTAATAAATAGAAAAAGAGGTACCTAAGCGAGTTTCATAAAATCCTATATCCGTCTTGTGACGATTGACCTCTATTGTATCGCAGTAATTAAACCAATCGGATTCGAGAGAATTAAACATTTTTTACACCAAGAACCCATACTGAAAGGATGGAATGGAAACCATCTTTACCAGTGTAATGTTAGGTATATACGGAATGTGGATATGTTTTTTTATGTTTGAAGAATAGCAAACGAGCGTGCAGACTACCTGATGTTAATTAGTCACTGCAGCCCATGGTCACCCACATCTAACCTCAAATAAAACTGAAGTTCTATCTGAAGTCATACGTAATTGCGTCACTACTCCTGAGGACGAAGATGATTGCCTCGTTGTAAGTGTACCCGGCAACCGTATCTTTCCAATAGAAACGTAAAAACTGCTTTATGGCGGATTATGTAGGCTTTTGGCGTTGTTTTTCTTTAACAAACTTGTTGTAATTTTCAGCTAACGAAGTCTCCAGCGGCAGCAGCGGCAGTCGATAGATTGACAGATACTAGCAAGTACACGGGGTCTCACAGACAACGTTTCGATGAGACCGGTAAAGGAAAAGGCATCGCCGGTAGGAAAGACGTCGTCGATGGCTCCGGCTACGTCACCGGCTATCAACATAAGGATACATATGGCAAACCCCATTAGGTGTAAACTTAACAAGCACTCTATTTTCGCAATCACATTGTCGAAATACTATTTGTATGCCCATAAATCTCTCACTTATCTTGTAAATCTTTCATATTCAATTTTAGAATATCCTTAGCCTTAATTCCTTATTACTATTTGTATATTGATCTTAAATGTTTTGTGCGTAACTTACGTATTTTATGTACCTACTTATGACATTCCGATTTATCTCGTATATCTATGTAGGCATAAATAGATTTTGTCCTATTTTTGCATGATTATAAATTACTTATTGACGACATTATTAAAAAAAAATGAGTATTTGATATCTAGTCGTGAGTAGATTAGTTTCAATCAGAACAACATTCTACCTAATGGTTTAGTCCACTTTTGCATTGACAAGGTGAGGTTGAATGTGATGATCTAAATAAATTTTAACTTTACCGCAACTCGGATGGATAATAAAAATATTTTGGCAGTACAATAAAAGTGATACAATACGCGTATATTGCGTATTAAGCATATATTTAAATCTATAGTCATTATATTGCTAGGGAGGTCTGATAGCATGTGATGCCCGAAACTACGAGTTACTGTTAAACACATTACGCCTATGTCACTTCAAAAAACAACTTTCGAGTGTTTTTTTTACGTCAGTGTTTATCCACATATTTGGTGACATCTTTTAACGTTTACTGTTATCGACTGAATTTGTTTTTTGTGAATGCTAGTAAATGATCTCTTGTTTTCTGACGAAGGTAGGCAACTACAAGTAACGGTGATTCTGAAGTTGCACAAATTAATCTTATATTATCTTTTGTTAATAACAAATGCAATCAAAATAGTATGTCGTAGTTTTAACAAAGGACAAGGTTATGAATACGATTTTACAAATTTAAAATTTAAACGTTTAAAATAACCTTACCCGTGATAAATGTACCTTTAAATTAAATGATATAATATAAAAGTATTATATTCGAAGAGCATTTTTATTTGCGCACTTTATTTATAAGTACATTAGACATGCACCCACGGTATCCACGTCTCGCGCAACCCTATATTGACAAAGGACTTTAGAGAGCTCTCGACGCGAAGACCACACAATACGTAGCAGTTGGCAAGTTTGCGGTTCGGCGCTATAAAAAAGCTTCCCCAAGTGTTTTCTAAACGTACTAGGAAACGAGCTAGTTTTTAATCCATACTTAAAGACGTCTGTAGTGGATATTCACGTCGCCGCGGGAAAATCGTCATGGCTGTGCTTACAGCATAATTATAAGGCAAAACTAAATAGTAAATTTTAGGTATAACTATTAAGTCGAGTAAGTAAAAAGTTTCAGATTAGCTACTGTTTTTTTAAGAATACATTGGCAATGATACCAATAAGAAATATATACTATAAATGTAAAAATAAGGACCAAACTTGAAGCGCGAAATATGGACATGAATTCGTCCGCGGTACTCAACGGTGTTCGTGTCCACGGGAGTTAAAATACAGGAACAACGCCAGTACTTAGTGGCAATGTTTAAAGAGACTATGTAGTCTCTTTAAACATTGCCACTAAATACTTAGTAAGGTATGTACCTTATACAAAAATATTGTTCCATAATTTAATCAAGTAGTCTATAGTTTTTTTTTATTCCAATATAACTGAACCAGGGAGATATTTATTTTACTGAAGTTCGGTCAACTGTAGCTAATACAACAAGAAAATTCAACTTTGGTTCGGTCAATACAACTATCCCAACTGTACTACGGGAAAGAAGTTCTTTTTACCTAACACGTCATCAGGTAGATACCACAGACTTCAATAAACTATTGGAAAAAATGTATCTAATATTCTTGTTAGCATCTTGTTACTTACCCAGATGGATGGTAGGTAGATGGTGATATTGTGACGAATATTATCTTGATACGGCAGGCTGCACTATCACATACACTAATACGTAAAAGAAAGGTACATTTACGGTAGACTGGAAGCGCAAGTGTTTTGGCGGAGTTGTCGTGATTGGCTTTGGGTATTGGCGGCCTTAGCAGGCTCAATTTCTTGGGAAAACGCTGCCAACTGTTTCCACGAATTCATCTTTTAGTCGTCTTCTACGACATTTACGGGAAGACGGATTTGACTTATTGCCATTTAACTATATAGGATCCGTTTCTACAAAAAACGTTTGGTTGTGAATGAAAATTAAGAAAAAATAATATCTTTAAAGCAATATTCTCTTACAGTATGTGCTCTGAGACCAGTCATTAATGTCGTTTCCCCTGTGTATTAACGGTATATGCTCACAGGGGTGACCATGTACTGTTAATACTCAGGAGACAGTCTCAGTAGGACCGCTGGGGGAATAAACGAAGTTTTGGGCGTTATAGTATAGCAGGGTATCCATCACAGTGTCCACTACTCCTTCTAGAAAAAGCCAACGCCAATTAAAAGCGGATTAAAAAAACACATGTCGCCCTCAATCCTTTATTCTCATTAAACAACAATACATGATAGTCAAGTACTTAGTAATAAATGAAGATTACACAGAAACAATACTTATTCACAGTTTATACCAACATTTCAGTAATCTTTATTTTTAGTAGCTCAATTTGTTCACATGAGTTGCATAGATAAATTATTATTACTTTTGGCGCTTGTATTTCGGCACATTTTTCAATTAACTGTAAATAAATATTGAGTTACTAGTAAGTACGCCTGACAAAGTTTAACGATTTATAAATTTGTATTAAAATTTGATCCTAGTCCAGTTTAGTAAACGAATCTTATGAATGAAAATCGATGACGTAGGTAATGAAATGATCCTTGGCATAGTATTGGCTCATTATATCTACGCCTTATATTTGAACTTACCCGCTCACTGCTTACCGATATAGAGCGTGGTTAACTTTTCTGACAGTACAATTTCTTTCGTCTCGCGCTGACTAGATTTGTAAATTTGATTATAAAAAGTCGGGCAATGTATTACTTATTGTTTAATTGCGAGTTGCATTTCACGAATATTCAAAATATTTTCGAAAAGACATAAAACGTGGACTCATCCCTCTTTGGCGTCAGCAGATTGAACTTTGATGGACATTTTTTCTGCAATAAGGGCGTTAATGCGTCAGAGCAACGATAAACATAGATGGTCCAGGTCATCGTAGTTCAAGTACGAATGAAGTAGCAACTAATTTGTTAATACTTCATTCGTACTTTGGATAGTTAACTTTTTTATCACGCATAAAGGAATTTCACCATAAATGCGGTTTAAAGATATAGAACTCCTCCATAGAAGATTCCTTTACACTGTTTTCTTTTGCGTTATCTTCCGCTACAAGTTCATATCTCCATCAAACTCCACTGGAGCAGTGGTGAAGTATGCTTCAAGCTTTCCGAGTAGCAGGGAGACCCGTGGCTGACAATTGGCCATATTATTTGAGTTCCACTATACAAACACGCAATAAATTATCAGAAGAGATCGGGCGCACTTACTTTACATTAAATTCTTAGGAGAGTAAATAACATAAAACTAAATTTTATACAAATTTCAACAAAATAAAACGGCAGAAGTAAAAATTATTTTACATAACCAAATTCATTTAATCGGTGTCAAATTAAATCTATATAATCGTATTTAATAACACCAATAAATCCTTATCAATAATTCACTAGTGGAGATTACATTATATTTC
>DWKL01002251.1:0-13002 GCA_018249415.1 Phareas burnsi | reverse complement strand
GACGGCTAAGAGCATCGTCTTGGATCATCATGGTCAGGCCTAGGGGGCGCCAGGGTTTCATTGCACACGGGCGCTACACGAGCTAGAGCCACCCCTGGGTATGTCGCTACTGCTGAGGACCCTGTTAGTTCTCAGCAGTACGACCTCAGATACAACTAAGTCCTGTTTTAGGTAGATGTCGGGGTCCATCGGTGCAGCGACCAGCGACTTAACATCAGCCTGCACGCTCGTTTGCTACTGTTCCCAAATAAAAAATGTACTATCGATTGTATCGGTAGTAAACTCGTCTGATATAAGAACAATATCGATACTATCAATAATATATTTGCTAAATTTAAATCAATTTGCAGTATTATGAGGAATCGCTCGCAAGCTAGTATAATTATTTTTTTTATCAATCAGGAAAATAGTACTGGGACAAAATTCACCCATTCCAAGACTGTAGATTACATAACGAACTGAACAAATAATTTGATATATTCTCATGCTCATTGACTCAATTGTGCATGCATCCTCGTGAGGTTAATTTAACTAAATAGTCCCTAATTCATGTCTCTAACACAGTATATAGATGTGTGTGTACTGGTTACAACCCTCTTTATGACCCACTGTTGGGCACGGGTCTCTTCTCACAAAGGAAGAAGGGTTGGAGCATACTCCACTGCGGTACTCCAATGCGGATTGGTGAAGATATGGGTTAGTGGCCAACACGTATCGGATGTTTTCAAACGACCACAAAGCCTCCGACAAGGTTTAACGTCAGCTTAACGTGCCCTCCGAAGCACGGAAGCGCACATGAAATTCAGCCACTAACGGTCACCCATCAACCGTGCTCGACTTTGGTTAATTTTGTAAACCGGTTACGATCGACGCAAGCCGGGGGGCTATGCGCGGTTCACGCGCGTATACAATTGTATGCACACGTATAATTAGTTTCTTAGTTTACTTAAACCTGGTTTCTAGCGATTGCTTCTCTCATTTCTTCTTAACACATATTGTGTTTGCCTATGATTAGTTGGGGATTTAGTATCAGTTACTAAAATGCGTATGTCTATGGTTAAATATTTAATATATTCAGCTGTTGGTAAGCCTAATAAATAGTATCACATCCGTGGGTATTACCGAGGTCCAATTCGATCGACATTGTTGCAAGTCATCAAATCGATAGAATATCGATAGACTATCGACAGTAGTCTATCAATCGGCAACAATAGTACAAACACATTCCGAGTACTCGTCCGATATATAATATTTAGGAAACCATTGATCATTTGTTTAATTTAACGCTTCAACATATAGATAACAAAGTTCATTATCAATGTAATTACGTACACGCACTTACAGTATCTCGATATAATCGTCTTGTTTTGATGATATTCGAGTTTTTATACGAGAAACAATAACCTTTAATTTCAACGTCTTATTTTCGATGCCTGGGGTCGAATTACAGAAATGGTGAGTTTTGTTACAATAGAAGAGATGATTTGATTGAGTGAAGAGGAAGGTTGGTGTCGAAGAGGAAGGTGTTGGCAGGGCCGGAAGTAAGAGGAGCAGGAGATACAGGGATTTCCCGGCTGTGAAATGCGCTGTTAAAGTACTACTATGGCGGTTAGTTACAGATGTGGTATAACTACAAATTTACGGCCTTTGGATTTTTTTTTACTCATGCTATACGACATTGCTTCTTGTCAAGTTTCCATTTCAACAGGAGGTACCCTATAGGTATCGATTCCGGTGCGAGTGTCAAAATATGCGGGATAAACAGCCGTACTTTTTGATTACGTTGATTTAAAACTTGTTTTTTTTATAGCTCCAAAGGATTCTAGACCTAAGTATTTTATGCTAGTTTTAACTTAATACGTCTACGCGTTTTTAAGGAAAAGGGTTTTGACAAACAGTCAGACACACGGATAACCAAGGGATACTATAAGGGTCAATTTATTCCTTTTGAGGTACGGAACCTTGAAAAGGGGGCTCTTTAAATCGACCTCGGCATTCCGACAAGGTTTATCGGCTGCTATCCAATAATAACAACCGGGACCGACGGCATTACGTGCCCTCCTAAGCACGGAAGCGCGCATGAAGTTTAGCCACTAGCGGTCACCCATCCAACTACCGACCGCGCCCGACGTTGCTTAACTTCCTTGATCGGTTACGATCTATGCAAAACGCGGGTCGCCGCGCGCTTCTCTCTCAAGCTCTTTTTTCATATGTATGTATATGTGTTTACTTACATATGGTTAATTACAGATGTTCATAGGCGGCAGCGACACCTACCATTAGTTACTCCTTTGCTAATTCTTGCATAAGATAATTAAGGGTTCTATCCTTAAAACTCATTTATTTACTTACCAATACATGCCCTGGGCCCTTCCCCGAACGGTAGGTATGTATACTTCGGGACACTGGCTATATTGTCTGGATTAAACCTATCAGGTCTGAATATTTCAGGGTCTTCGAAGAAGCGTGGGTCCTTGTGCAATGATTGTAAGGGTATTAATATGGTCACATCTTCGTCGATAGTCAGATCCGTGTCGGGAAAACTGTACTTCTTCACACACTTCCTCATAAGGAACCCTGGAGAAGGGTATAGACGTATGGTTTCTCTGAAAAAGAAACATAGTTGATGGGTGGATGAGCGTCAAGTTCATAATATCTGATCCATTAGTCACCCTTTGCGAGCACAGGATTTTTTATGTTAGAATAGTTGCAAACGAGCGTGCAGGTCACCTGATGTTAAATGGACACTGCAGCCCATGAACACCCACATCTAAACCCATATGACACTGAAAACCGATCTGGTGCCGTATATAAATACCTTTTAATTTATGCGAATTGAAGTGCTCGACGGTGTGTGAAGTCTACCACACCGCACTTTGCCAGCGTCGTGGACTATGACTAAACCATTCTTATTCTGAGAGGAGCCGCGTATCCTGTAGTGGAACGTTCATGGGTCGTTGATGACGCTATAAAAATACGTAAGTGAAATCTTTTAAACATATTTTATAAATGAACATCCAGATACTAACTTGAAAGCCATTTCTAAATATTTCATCTCTTTGATGGCTTCGTAACAAATTCTGCCATCATATCTCTTCAGGACCTCGTCTATTTCCTTCTGGCAGCGCTCTTGCTCTTCTGGGTGAAATGCGAGCTCGTGGAGCAGGAAACTACTCGCAGAAGATGAGGTCTCAAACCCGGCGGCGAAGAAAATGAACACCTGGGCAGCGATCATCAGGTCGTCAAGTTCCAACTGGATAATTATCGGAGTGCCATCCGGATTAAACTTCTCCATTGACTCTCCAACAACCATCCCCTTCTCTTTCAATTCGAGAAGCAGATCTATGAAGTCGTTCCTTCCTGATGGCTTATGGTTTCGCGCTTCCACAATCTGCTTGATGATGCGAAGCGTATCCGCTTCGATTTCTGGAACGAAGAAGTCTATATTCTTGAATGTTTCTGGTGCTAGGCGTTTCAGGATATAAACTAGCGCATCACGTTTCGTCACTGTGAAGATTCTCTTGCCCAGTCGGCGAAAGACCGACTCTTCTTCGTTCAGGCTATCAAAGTCCAACCCAAAACCGCAGCTGCCTATGAAATCTGTCGTGTATCTCGCCATGAGCTCACGGATATCCATTTCTTCGTTACAGACTCTCTCTGCGACCTTTAGCATCTTCTCAGCAGTTCTGACTATCAAGGGAAACATGGCTTTCAGCTTCCCGCTTGTGAAAGCTGGCGTTAACCGCTGTCTCAACAGCTTCCAGACGTCACCGTCAGCTGTGAACAAATTCTGGAACAACGGTTCTCTCACTCGCTTGTGTGGATGCACGCCGCGGTGATGGAAGTGTCTGAAGTCGGTGACCAGGACACGTTTGATTAATTCCGGGTCTCGGAGAACCATCCCCAAATCGGACATCAGGTGTGTACCCACGTATCGTTCTTCTGGGAACTCCTCGTACCATTCTGCTATTTGCTCGGAGAGGCTGATTTGAAGAGTCATTTGTTTGAATGCATTGCCGAAAACGAATGTAGGCTTGGGGTGTTTGACCCCCTTCTTTGCCCAATACCCAAAGTTTCTGGTACCCAAGTAGTAGATATAGTATGTTAATAATAATATAATAATCACAATTAAGAGCATTGTATGATTAGACCCGATTTAGAGTTGCAATGAAATAACTATTCTACAATTTCGTTGTAAAGGGCGTAATCTGTTTGATAACATTAAGTATACGACACACTTCGCGCGTTTCCGCTCGTTTTATAATCCTCATATTATATTAACACTTATGCATTTTTATAGAGAACAAAAATATTTCAGGGATGTAAACTGGGGCCTCTCATACGAGATGCTCGAAAGACAGGCATAGTCCTTACACATCTAATTGTTTAAAGTTATGTGCGTAATTAGAAATAAACTACCACAAGTTTTGTTTAATTTTGTTAATTAGCATTAACTTAATGGTGAATGATAACATAGTAAGGCAAACTGAATATTTGAGAGTTCTTTGTAAAGGTATCTAAGGTATGTAAAATATACCAATCGGCCCTTGGCCTGCGGTGGAGTGGTAAGTCGGATCCTGGGTGTATTTGAAATATTTGAATAAATAAAATAGTGATTTCCCTAAATTATCGGTTTCAACTATTCAGGTATACTCTGCTGATACTTGTGTGTGAGTTCTGGGCACAGTTCAGGTTTTGTACTGTAGGTACCTCACTTCATGGTGCAAATCTGGAGGCATCACCACCTCATTTATATTGCTTCCGAAGTCTAAGCATGAAGTGTTCTATCAGTTTTTATATAATAATAGAGTTAGATAAAAAGGCTTGTTCGTTACTTATGGCATTATTTTTTTATGTTTGAAGAGTAGCAAACGAGTGTGCAGGCCTCCTGCATAAATGCTCTTGTCAGCTCAAAGACACCTACATCTAACTTCAAACGGGATTGAAGTCCTATCTTAGGTAGTGCGTAGATGCGTCACTACTTCTGAGGAGTAAGACCGTCGTCTTACTTTATGTCTACCCGACAACCACACCTCTCCAACCAAAACATAACTATTGCTTGACAGCGGATTGCGAAGGTGGTACTTCTCTGGTCGATTTATAGTTGTACCATCTATCAAACCTTAGCTTGATGACTTTATTTTTGATAATTTGACTTGATTGACTTTAGACTTGATAAGTAATTATTTCGAGATCACGTTCAGACATTTCCATATTATTTATATGTATAGAAAGTATTACTTTATCTGCGATTAATTTATCTGAATTTTTATGAACATTATGTCAGCATACGTCAGCATAATAACAAGATTATCTTTAGGTAACTACATTCTGTAATTATTTGCATGTTTTATGCCGCCGGCGTCGTAATTAATTGCTGGACACGGCAATCAAATGTATTGCGCAGCCCGCCATCATAATCCGTCATGAAACAATTCTAGTTTCGATTGGACAAGTGTGATTGTCGGATCTACTAACAACCAAGGCGATTATCTCAGTACTAATTTCTCAGTTTGAGATTAGATATTAATGGTCATGAGCTGCAGTAACCACTTAACATCATGAGCCCGTCTTGATAGTCTGCCGTGAAATAATTCTTGTGTTTCAGTTGGAGAGGTGTGGTTATCGGGTATACTTATAAACGCGGTGATCATATCAGTTCATAAGAGTAGTGACGCATCTACGTACAACATCAGATAGGATTTTAGTCCTGTTTGAGGTTAGATATGGTTGACCATAGACTTCACCCACCTCTGCCCTCATCCGTGAAACAGTTCTTGTGTTTCGACTGGAGAGGTGCGGTTGCCGCACACATACATCGCGGTGCCTCCAGGCTTCATCGTTGTAAGATGATGCGTCACTAATCCTGAGGACTAAGATTACTGACGCATCTACGTACGATCTCAATAGAAGTTCAATTTTGTTTGAGGTTAGATGTGGGTGTCCATTGACTGCAGTGATCTTTTAACATCAGGTAATATCCACGCTCGATTGCTACTCTTATATTTATGCACGTTTGGTACTTCTATCCGATATAGTTATTGCTATCCCACTGCTGGCGACGGGTCTCCTCTTAGAATGAAAGGAGTTAAACCATAGTCCATCGTACTGGCCAAGTGCAAATTTGTTGATTTCACATACCTTTGATAACTTGATAGACAGAGTATGTAGATTTCCTCACGATGTTTTTCTTAACTGCTATAACGGTAATTTCCAATGCACACATCAATTCCAAAGACCAGTGCTATTTCCCCAATATTCAAATCTTGTACCCCCACAATGAGAGGCCAGCAACTGTTTGCTGAAGACTCTTCTCTTCAAGTCACTTGATGTTAAGCGACCACTGCAGGTCATAGATACCTACATTTAACCTCACATGGGACTGAAGTCCTTTTCGAGGTCGTACGTAAATGGGTAGTGGCATTTACATACGACCTCGGCCTTTGAGGCGACCACCTTAGCCCCTTAGAAATCACTACTTTTGAGAACTAAGATAATCGCCTCGCTGTAAGTGTACACGCGCGACCATATCTCTCCTACTGAAACACAAGAATTGCTTCACGGTGGTTTATGAGAGCAGCGGTGGTACCTCCTCGAACGAACTATGTTTCTACCATCCATTAATTATTAAGTATTATTCGATAAAATATTGTAAATGTGTAATAATTTTAGACCAATAGAAACATTATTGTATGCATGGTCTAATTTTATTATGTCCCTGTTACCGTATGTCTGTTACTCGAGGAACTTCTTAGCTTGGCTGCAATCACCACTGGGGGAGGCCTGAAGCAAATTTCACACTCTGCTCCAAAGATAATTAAAGGGTGGGAGATGGAAGTAGTTTCTTACCTTATTTCCCTTTAATTCAAAACAATTAAAATCTCCCGTTAAGTACATGCGGCAAAAAAGTATATAACAAGCGATTTCTATCTTTAATATTTCTGAATATGTAAAATAATTATATAAAATTTATAAACTTTAAATGAAACATTCAGTTCAAGTATCCAATCGCAAACATATAATCTATGACAAAAGTCAAATTGTAAAAGTGACGTTTTTTGATTTGGTGTACGTTTTGTTTATTTATTTTTTTAATTTTGTTTAATTTACGTTAACTTATATATAGTTCTAACTATTCATCATAATCGAATTAAAAAAATGACCAAGGAAAACGATAGACAACAGTCGAGTAAAATGAAAAATTATTGCAAATTCTGTAAGAAGACAATTATTGGCACCTCTTATAAGTTTAAAGCGCATTTATACCTTCACAACGCTGTTAAACCGAGATTTAAATGTAAATATTGCATGAAAGGTTACTATAGATATGATATGTACTGCCGACATATGAACACGCATGAGAATTTCAAAGAAATTTCTAGAAATGTCTTCATTTGCGACTATTGCGACCGGGGCTACGTTGACAAGAGGAACTTGATATCCCACTTACGCATCCACGATGACACTGTTGCCTCGAACCTAATAAGATTTAGTTGCAAAGCGTGTGAGGCAAACTATTGCGAAAAGCGTATCTTGCTTAATCACATACGCCGCGTTCACTTCAACCAGGCTGGTACGAACGAACCAATGCACGTTAAACGTAAAGTCAACGAGAGTTGGTTCGAAACCGTGGTCCGGACAGACGTGTGCGTGAAAATGACTAAACTTAATAACAATATTATCAGTATAAAAAAGCATGGGAGGATTAAAAATGCAAAAGATTTGACTAAAAAAACAATTGACGACAAAGGTAATACAAACTTTTTACGAACGGACAACTATACTGTGTATTCAAAAGCGGTGTGCGATTATTGTAACAAGGCGATGTTGAAGAAAAGTATTCAGAATCATATAAGGGAACGGCATTTGAATCTCAGGAATTTCCAGTGCGCCGACTGTAAAAGACGCTTTCATAGACGGTATCAATTGGCTGATCATGTTTGTAAAGGTTTAAAAAGAAGTTAAACACTTCCAAAACAGCTGTAAATACTACTAAGAAAAAGATGAAACTTTCCGGTACTCTTCCTGTGTGGGTGTTATGAATCATCATCAACTCTTTAATGACCCATTGCCGGATATAGGTCTCCTCTTGGAATGAGAAGGGTTAGGTCATAGTCCACCATGCTGGCCAAGTGCAGATTGGTAGACTTTACTCATTTTTGAGGATTTTACATAGAACACCCAGATGTGTAGTTTCCCTTACAATGTTTTCCTTGGAATACTATGTGTATTCGAACTTCAAATAATTAGAAGTGCATGCATAATTTAAACACAAGCCCAAACCCACCGAACTTAACTACTAGGCACTCTGCTCCATTACCATATGTAATGTATGTTATGAAAAAAAACTGTCGACCTCACAAATCACCCAAAATTTAGATCACAGATTTGTATAGTGATTATAGTTTTCTACGCTCATAGGCCCACATTAGAATACCACGTCATGTGTCCCGTGGAAACAAAGATGAGTACAAAAACAGACCAGGATGGTAAGTAACAGGGATGTTGTCACCCATGAACCTACCTGATGTCAGCCACACATGCTTTGTTAGTAACAAAGCATCTATGGCTGATGATTAAGTGACTTGCTTTATTAACATCAATCCATTACTGTCACACTGCTGGGTGCAAGTCTCCTCTCAGAATGAGTTCAGAATGAGTCTCAGAATGAGTTGTGCCATAGTCCACTATACTGACCAAGTGTGGATTGATAAATTACACACACCTCCAAGAACTGTACAGAGAGCTCTCTGATGTGTACGTTTCCTTGCAATGTTTTTCTTCAGTGACAAAATAAGTGATTATTCATTTCTAATATGTTCATAACATACATAACAAGCTTTGGACCCCTCAAATGAGGGTCCAGAATCTTATTGTTAGGCTATCTCTGCTATGATACTATGCCACAGGTCTTCCTTAATTTCTTCAAAGCAGATGTCACACGATTTATAACTGCCATTTTCTATAAAAGATGGTGCCTAGAATCAAACCAAACAGGTTCAATTTTGACGACTGTAGAAGAGTATACCTTACTAACTAATGACTTAATAAAAGCTGTATAAAAAGAGTTATTAAAAATTATTCATCACAAAAAAAATCATAATAATTCTGTCAAGTTTAATTAGGGATTAAAATAAAATTTGGTAATAGCTCTGTTTAATTAACATTACTATATCCAAAACAATCCAGAACTAACCAGAATTTGTCTATATCAAGAACCACTAATAAATGATTCATGATAATTCAAAATACTCTAATCCAAATCAAGTTTACTTTAACCATATAATTTTAAATTATTGTCTAATTTTATTTCCAAATCATTTGAATTTCGCCTATTTACTTCTGAATTTTAATTTTTATTGGTACACAAAAGCTGCTACACTTGAAAATCAGCATTCAACCCCAGTATCTATCAACACGGATGCTGAATTACCTCCGATGCTGATTTTGATATTTGCTGATATCTGCGACAACTTTTGTCACAATAATGATATAGGTACTTTGAATTACTATGTCCCCTGATGTACGTACATTATTAGAAATTATTGCATGTATTAAATTACAACCTTGTCTTCCAAGTTATATAGGAATATATTTTGAATTCATTTGACACCTTGTTTATAAAACTGGTTGTTTAAACAACCAGTATTTTATCACTGATACCAGTAGTAGATTTAAGAAAAAATATTGTAACTGACAATTTGTAAGTGCCCCTGTGGGTCTATGCAAAATATTGTATCTGACAATTTCTATGTACTCCCGTAGGTCTATACAAAATATTATGACTGACAATTTGTAAGTGCACCCATAAGCCTACACAAAATTTTGTAAGTGCCTCCACAGGCCCTATACAAAATGAATGTATTTAATTTCAAAATAACAACTAAATAACTGTTCAATCCGACAAACAGTCGACCAGATTATTGGTTGGCCAATCAATCATTTCATCCTGAATGCCGTGCTGTGCCTAATACATATTATATTTTCGAATTTCAAGTATTAGATGATGTACATATTGTGAAAAAAATATTGTTACAATATAAGACTGTTCAGTGCCTTAAATAGCGATATATTTTTTATATATAGTACACTTTGATATAGATTTTGAACAGTTACATTTTGAAAAATGAAACTAGATAATTTACAATTAACTAAGTATTTTAGTCTCTATTTACAACTCACTTAAGTATTTTAGACTATGTTCTTGTTATATAGTTGTATTGTTAGAAAAGTATGCACTTTTATTAGTATATAATATCTTTTTATTAAATAGTTTTCACAAATACATAATTACTATAATTTTTAATTAGTAATTAGTTAAAGTTATCGTTGGTTTCATAAATCACAAGTTACATTTACGTTTTTGGCGATATTGTGGTCGGTTAACATTACTGCGTTAAGTAAGGATAGCGAAATGAGAAATATATATTTTAAGACATTTTTTTTGTTTTATTTCCTACAACTTCTTAGGTGGTTGAACTATAATTTGTCCGGGGAGGCATCACCGTCGCCCCCATAATCCGCCGTGAAGCAATTCTTGTTAGAGAAGTGTGGTGTCGGATACACTTACAGAGAGTCAGCTATCTTAGTCCTTAGAAGTGGTGACGCATCTACGTACGACCTTAGAGGGCTTCAATCCTGTTCGTGGTTAGATGTGGGTGTCCATGGACCGCAGTGATACCTTAACGTCAGGTGGCTTGCACGCTCATTTACTACTCTTCTAACATAAAAGCATTAATTCTGGGGATAATCAGATATAATTCACGTAATCTATGTACAAAAAATATATCTAGTAAAGATGAATTAAGACAAGTGATTATTTATTTTTATTTTTTGAGATGAATAAGTTCTACCTTAAGTGATCATTATCGTTGCGGCTCTATTTTACTGTTGCCATGGGCGCAGCCAGAATTACTTTCAGGGAGGGGCATCTACATCTACACATTATACTATTAATTAAGAAAATATAAAGTATAGATTATAGCGACGCGACGCTAAAGGGCCCCGTCACGTGCATGCTTAGCGTTCACAGGAAGAGTAGAAGAGGATACTAAATTTATTGGCACAACTGCCACACCTACTTCGTGTTTACAACAATGCTGTTAATGCTGATGTGTGTAGTATGGGTGTGGTACGGAGTGACAAACGCAGCGTTCATTCTCGGAGGCAGAACGCTTCGCTGACCGACCTCAGCTCGGAAATGAATAGTATAGCATTTCGTCAACGGTATTATTTTCCGAGCCATTAAGAAATTTGGTCATTTCGGATATAAGATGTGCGAAACGTGCATTTTGGCAGTGAAAGTGATAAACATTTAGGACATTTTGGGAATAGGGCCAATCTAAAACTTACACAAAAGCGTTGCATTGTGGTGGAAAACCCATCGCGACACTAATAGAAGAAGCTTGGAGGCTCGATGGCTGAAACTCATGTTACATTACGTGACGGTATGATTGACATGATAGAAACAGTCTTCTTGACTAAATCACATTTGTCATAAGTTACTCAATTAGATTATTGTGTGGGCCGATCCCGGCGGCACTGCAATGCCGGGCCGACTCGCGATGGGAGTGGAACGACCCCCGAACATGCCCCGACGTGCGGGAACTTTCAGATATTAAGGTGAAAAGAACAGATACTAACTTTTAATTTTCTTAAAACAAGAAGAGCCAACTTTCCATTACAGGGTGGTTGAGACTGGTGGTTAATTATACTGCCATGTGATCTTACTCTATCTCTTTTGTGGTATAATAGACTAGAAAAAGTTATATTTTAGCTTGCCTAGTCAGCATTTGATGTTGGATGGTTTCCAGATCCACATCTGCGACATCTCCTGTACAGGCCGGGTTGCCACCTTTTGGTGACGTTGAGTGGCAAGACTCCCTGTCGAGCGTGATGGATAAATCGCGAGTTGCAGAATCTGATATTTCTTCCAGGACGGAGAAAGTGATTTTCATGCCTACTTTCTCGTGTGACCTCGAGAACCATGCCTTGATCTCGTTTGGCTAGGAGTTTACACGCATAGTGCTCAATCAGCTGCAGTCGCATCAGCTGATTGAGCTTAGCCCCACGTTTCTGGAGCAATGGCCACCCCTTTAACCAGGTGGATCCCCAGCCTCTCAGACTCCGGATTCCAGACTCCGCCTACACAGAGTTTATTGGTAAATCTGTTAGTTGCCTGGCGTACGCGAGTCCTAAAGGATCCCCGGTCCGAACTTCTGGGCAGGTCCATGACACCGGAGAGAAACCGAGCGACGTCCACGCCAGTGACAGATTTTTTTAAGCCGACTCGACATTGTCTTCCACAGATTGTCTTTCGCGGTACCGCTCACAGTAGGGTCCACGGCTTAAAGCATTTTATAGGCGTGTACTACTGTATACACGCTTTTATAGGTTCGCGAGAGGCAAAAGTCCGTCATTACCTTGTGACGAAGGGAGGAACACCAGTTCGGTACTGCCTCTTTGAGGCAGATTGAGCCAACCTTCAGCCTGGTTTTTAATGACCCTATCTGCCTCTATTCCTTTTCCAAATGGGTATACACGTCAATCTTAGCCAAAAGGCCGAAACACGATGCCAATGATTACTCTCCAAGTCTATTACATAAACCTCCATAAAATCTCAATAGCGTGATTTAGTAATTGAAGGTAAAATTTTATAGCGACATATAGTTTCATAGTATAAAATTAACATTTCTGGCAACATTTAATCAAGTAACAACATCTAAATATAATTAATACATATTAAGCACAAATAATTATAAACTACAATGTAATGACAAAGCTAAACATTATAAAATGATTATTATAAGTCCAACAAAAAAATTCACAATATTTCGGTTTAATCCAAACTACGCTAAGCAAACTAATAAAAACTAAAAATATGTGTACTACATAGCGACATTTACTTTATATTATGAGATAATTGAGTCTTATAGAGTATAACTATCTTATATATTATTGTACTCTTTGGAGTATAGCAACATTATATAGATTTGACAGATA
>DWKL01002250.1:0-13002 GCA_018249415.1 Phareas burnsi | reverse complement strand
ACAACAATTGCTTCACGGCGGATTATGAGGTCGGCGGTGGTACTTCCCCAGACGAACGATTGTTCTACCACCTATTATAGATGGTAGAATCATTCGTTTTAACTCCGAAGGAACCACCGCCAAATATTTCTGCAGCGTAACAAGATTGATAAGCAAGGAAACAAATGCTTTCTATACTCATTGCTCCATATTAGGATTCCCTGTGTTGAAGCCATGGCACATACGAGACGAGTGCACAAACATCCAGACCCAGAAAAAATCATTACTTAGATGTCACCTGGCCGGGAATCGCGACATCGCGCCATAGCGACCACACCATCGGGTATATAGCATGCTGATTTGCTATTCCTAAGCTGTATAATAAAACACAAATAAACAGTGGAATTACTATTATTATAATTAAATCTAACGATAAGGCTAATGGGCCACCTGGTGGAAAGTGGTCACTGTCCCCTGTAGACATTTGCAACACCAGAGGAGTCGCCAATGCATCGTCGGCCTTGAATGAGAGAGAGTGAGAGAGAGATTATTATTTTTAATTGTAAAATACGTTGGAATTTACAATTAAATTAATTTTAATGTACGTTTAAAATTAATTTTATTTGTAAATTCAAACAGTAGTGTTTGTTTCTTCTGCTCCTAAATAAGAATCATCGTCCCTACTCACTTATTTACTTTACCAGGTCTTTGTTAGTTTTGCAATCATTAGTATTAAAACACGCCTCGGTGTATGTCACACGGAAACGTCTGCTATATATTTTTTCATATAAATCTGTTTCGGTTCCATCATCAAAATCAACTCATTAATGTCCCACTGATGGACGCGGGTCTCCTCTCAGAATGAGAAGGGTCAGGCCAAAATCCACCGCGCTGGCCAACTACGGTTTGGTAGATTTCACACATCTTCAAGAATTTTACAGAGAACTCAAGAATGCAGGTTTCCTAGCGATGTTTTCCTTCATCGTTAAAGTGACTAACAATTAATAATTAATTTCTAATATGCACATAACTTCGAAAAATCAAAGGTACGTGCGGGATTCGAACCCCAAACTCTCAGTGTGTGAGCGCAGAATCTTAACCACTAGGCTACCACTGTTCCTGCAGTTTAGTTTGATATAATATGTTCATACAGAAACTATCCATTCCATGCCTCTCGAGTGTGGGCCAAACTCAAGAATTTACCGAAAAATCTTTGTTAAGTTATGGATTAAATTGTAAATAAAACGCAATATAGTATTAATCAGATGTAAATAGATTATTAGATAGATAACTTAATGGGTGGTAGAAATAATCGATTGGGAAGGTAAAACCGCCGCTCTCATAATCCACAGCAAAGCAATTATTGTGTTTCGATTGGAAATGTGTGGTTGTCAGATACACTTACAGCGAGGCGACCATCTTAGTTCTTAGGAGTAGTGATGCATCTACGTACGACCTCCCATAGGACTTAAGTCCTGTGTAAAGTTAGATATAGATATCTATGACTCTACTTCAGGGGGTCTGCAAGCTCATTTGCTACTCTTCTCACATAAAAAAGATAAGAGCTAAAGACAGTACAGATTCATGAAGTATTTATTAACAACTAAACTCTACAATACTCTACAACACCAAAAAACAACTATAATTATTCTAAAATAAGTATAAATGTATTTATAATTGAAATAAGAATATTTATTTCACCAACATAGCCAAACGTACGCAACATGTGAACATTCGGCTTTACCAATACAATTTCGCTGAAAAACAGTGGCCAAATGCACCATTTGGTACTTAGTATGCCGTTAGTATTTCGTGCATTTTTTACACGTAAATTTAGATACACAGGCGAGGTTACCGCAAATTACAGCGCCTGTTTGCTTGGTCGCACGGCGTTAATGAGCGCGAAATTTAGCGCTCTTTTTATCTACTCCCTTAAATGTTTTCATAAATGGAAGTGTTATTAGCAATGTGTCAACATTCACGATTCGCTCCATCAAAGAGAAACCGCCCTGTACTTGCAACCTACTAATGTCCCACTAATAGGCGTCAATCTATGGGAGATGATAGAGATTAGTGTAGATGGATGTTTTTAGCCACCGATAGATGGACTATAGTTCAACCGGGAAGCACTACCGCCATCCTCATAATACGCCGTAAAACAATTATTGTTTCGGTTGGTGCGGTATGGTTGTCGAATACCCTTACTGTGAGACTACTTAGTCCTCAAGATTAGTAACGCATCTACTTACAATCTTAGAAAGGACTCTTGATTGAGGTCAAACGTGGGTTGTCCTTGGGCTGCAGTGATCACTTAACATCAGGTAGCCTTAAGGCTTGCTACCCTTCCGACTTAAAAAATAATACTGTCAATTGTTCTTAACCGTCCAAGGGATTTCTGATAAAAGTAATGATTGTTACGACAATGATAGATTGGTTAACGTGTCTTAAGTTACAACATTAATTGATCGGGTAACGTGTTTTCAAAGGCACGGGATCACATGAATTTGCTTCTAATGGTCACCAGTCTAAAAATCGACTACACTCTGTGTTACTTAGGGGTCTGCCTGCCATTCTCGTGCTATAAAATCATAAGCGTTTTGATAATGATTAACTGACTTTAAATTTATAATAAACGTTTTAATATAGTTGAATATAATCAAATTTAAAATGCAGGCAGTAAGAACCTTTAAACTATTTTTTAAAGTAAATATGCTTAAATATCGCTTTCCGGATAATTTCGCCCACCTTTTATAGCACAGCACTCGGGTTATAGCGAATTGCAGCGCCTGTTTGCATCGTATAGCAATAATAATCGCGAAGTTTAATGCTCTTTCTTAATTACTCACTTTGTTATTACATAAAGTATGGGCTATTTGTAAAGCGACAATATTAACAGGTCAAAGTAGTGAAAAGAATATTGGTTGTCTGGAAGAGATCGCTATTTAGTGATAAGGCCGCCTGTTGTACATAAAATTATGCATAGTCCTTTATATGTTATTTGGTGTACAATAAAGGATTTTTGTATTGTATTGTATTGTACATGTATAAAGCTGAATTATAAAGACAGTTACGTACAAGTAAGTATTGTAAATTTAGTATGATATCAGGTGCTGTGTGTTTGTTTGAAGGACATAAGGCAGGGGGAAGTAAGGCAGAAATACTTTTCATGGCGTTCCATGTTAGTCCGCGAGAGTAACGACGCGTGTGTGATCGACTTCAAGTAGGAATCCTGTTCTATTTGGAGTTGGTTTCAAATGTCTTTCAATGACAGTAACGATTTAATATCGGTTAGCTACACGCTCGTTTGTTACTAAGTTATAAAAATGTAAAATTTCAATGTTTTTGTTATATGAGAAGAGTAGCAAATGAGCATGCAGATCACGTTATGTTAAGTGGGCACTGCGGATCATGGACACCCACATCTAACCTGAACAAGACTGATGTCTTATTTAAGGTCGTATGTAAATGTTACTACTCCTGAGGTCTAAGCTGGTCGCCTCGCTGCAAGTGTACCAGCTAACCGCACCTGTCCAACCTAAACAGAAGAATTGCTTCACTGCGATTGTGAGAGCGGTGGTGGTACCTCTCCGGACGAACTATAGTTCTACCATCGCTTATGTACAGTACAACTTTTCTTATTTTTATTATATTGTAGATATAAACTCTTAGAAAGTACTTTTATCTGTGCTCCTACTTTTAGATCAAAGGACGTAACTCACACAAAAATCTAGATATAGTTAATGTGCATTACCGGCGTCCAATGCACAGAATGATAATGTAATATTTGTAGTTCATTGGATCGGCAACGGATGTTTTTCCGCGTGACCAAATTCCCATGGCTACATCGAATTTATTATAATTAATTTTTAATGGAACGTGATCACATTGACTTAATTTATTAACGTGTTTAACATTAACATTTCAGGGGCCATATTTAAATATATTTATGAAACATTTACTGTTCACAAGTGCCTATAACAAACAACTATGCCTATGCTGTGGACAAATATTATTTTGGCGGTCCATAGAGCATTATTTGATGCACTTCCACGCTGTTTCAGTGAAAATAAGCGGTATATATAGCTTATTTAGGTGGTCATGAAATATATTTTTGTATAGTCCTAAAAAAAGTAAATTATAAATTGACAGTTTTTTTTAAATTTTCCGATTGTTGTTATTTGAGGTCGGATATAGATCTCTATGAACGACAGTGACCAGTAACGTTAAGTGGGTTCTATTTCATGAAAAAAATTGTATATTATGCGACCAACCACATGGTCAGATTTAACCGCAAACTAAATCTGGTCTGAATTTTTTATTTCAATTGGCAAAAACTAGTGGCCGTTATCGTATTAACGTAGTCCTGTGATAAACAACAGGGACATATTTTTTTTCTGAAAAGCCTCTAAAAGAAATAAAATTGTTTATATATAGTGATTTATAACAGATGAGTAATCTATATGCGTATTGACATTTGTTCGACTAAATTTGTAATGGGCATCTAATAAATGTTTTGGAAAAATTATATATTTTAAAAGAGAGGATAAAAACATTTCAAATTATGATAACGAATGCTGACGCCAGCAATGTTCATGATATTCGCGTGTTATGAAACAAAAAGAAAATTAGGTCATTTCTCTAATTACGATGTAAAGCCAGCGGAAGCTTTGGGAAGGTTTAGCAAAAATATCAAGCATTCGTGCACCTGCAAAAGCAGCTAAATCTGCATCCATCTTCACTATAATAAAACTGTACGGGAAGTAAGTTTGTGTATTAGAATATTTCTGTGCAAATTACATTGAGTAAAGAATGTAAAAGTATTTTGAAGGGGTATAGGAAGGAGGGGATGGGGGGTAGGAAACAGCAAATTGTTGCAGCCTAAGTGGTCATTGCACTCCATGGACATCTGTCAGTCAGCAGAACTAAATAGAACCAAATTCCTATCTAAAGTTGATAATAGATCATTGTAGATTGTTTTTTTTATGTTTGTAAAGTAGCAAACGAGCATGCAGGCCACCTGTTAAGTGGTCACCGCAGCCCTTGGACACCCACATCCAACCCCAAACAAAACCGAAGTTCCATTTGAGGTTGTATACGGATGCGTCACTACTCCTGAGGACTATGATGGTCGCCTCGCTATATTTGTGCCTGGAAAAACTAATAAAACTTTATATAATTATTTGTGCCTTATCATAGCTATTAACCCAGAACACAGCAACGCTACACTGCTGCTATGAGGCAGAAATAACTCACTACTTTTCTACAAAGTCAAACGACATCTACCACCGCGCTCGCAAGTATTTTTTTATGCTGCTACTCTAAAAGTTAGAATTATGGAATGGGATTATATAATCGATATTTCACTCAATGATTATTCAATAAATATTTTCCTACCAAACTTGAAACTTTAATAATAAAGAAAAACACTCCAATATCGTTGGCGAAAATGTGGACGTAGGCCAGTCTACTGAAATTGCATCTTCCTAATTAATTTCTCTAAGTAACTCACTGGAGCATACCGACCGTCGCAATCCAACTAAGTATTCCGAGAGAGATTTAGGTACAAATTGAATAGAAAAACCACTATTAAATGCATTACTGGAATTTGACTAAGCAAGCGTCCGTTTAAATAGGTAAGATTTTCTTAGGTAAGATATTTAATTAACTAACTTAATTTGCAAATCAACTCCTTATAGTACCTATGAAAGAAATACTTTTATCTAATTAAGCATCTCTGATATTTGGTTTTTTTTCTTCTGAAACTAGTCGAAGTTTGTTTTCTTAGTCAAATTTTGCAGTTCGACGACAGATCCATCACCTATTTCTGTATTATTGCATGCAATGCTTGTACTGGCGTACGCATGTACTGGTTTATATAGTGTGTTACAGCAGATACATTAGCAAAACCCGCATAGTCCCACGGCTTGCGTAGATAGCGACAGATTTACAAAATTAAGCTACGCCGGGCGCGGTCAGGAGTTGGATGACCGCTAGTGTAGCCAACTTTATGCGCCTTCGTTCTTTGGAGGACTCGTTATGCTGCCAATACTGGTTATTATCATTGGATAGTAGTTGTCATACCTTGTCGGAGATTTTGTAGACGGTTTGAAAACATCCAACTCAGGTTGGCCACTAACCCATATCTCCATCAATCCGTTTTGAAGCAGCGTGGTGGATAATACTCCAGGCGTCCACCAGTTGTGGGCAGAGACCGTTGCGCAGGAGCGGGACAAAATAGGATTGTTACCAATGGCAGTTATACTTAACCTTTCTGAATCATCAGATATAGTGTTGTTTAAGTATTTAGCTTCAAGTAACTCCTACTCTCCTTGGTATACTTGATAATCTGGTGAATCCATCGTAGTTCGACTGTGACGGCACCATTACTAAGTAAGTTCTGCTCTGTTCTGATTTCACTCTCTCAAGGCAGGCATGGAGGCACTTTTAGATACAAATAGACCTCACCGGTAGCAACCTTTTACGAGCAGATGGGCTGCATGGTCGTTCGCTTCCTCAATGTCATTACAAATCAGTACAAATAACCTGGGTTTCTACGAAGATCTTTTTTTTCAGAATAGCAATAAAGCGCTGTGCACATATTTAAAACAAATATTTTACGATAAATATCTTTTTTTACAAATTGGTAAACTTGACGCGCTACATGATGATAAACGGTCAGAGTTTCCTAGACATTTAATTTTGCGAACTTGACCCAGTTTTCAACAATATTTTAATATTATTTTATAGTATATTTCGCATACAATTGAGTACCTAGTTCAATATAACACAATCACTCCGGTCGTATACAACCACAGACACACAGGATATCGTAATTGACATGTCATGAACAGTTACGGTCACAAAGGACAGAGATTGTAGAAAATTTGTCCCACCGATAATGTCGGTCCGGCAAATAGGTTCACTAGGACCGTGGACCGCGTGCGGTCGACGACTAAGAAATGCAGATGTAACGTGAAATTTTATGACAAAGAGATCTCTTTTTGAGATAGGGAACAGTATAATAGAACCATAGAAAATTGTTTTATTACTTCTGTACATTTTGTTAGAACTTCTGAAGAAACATAGAAAGTTGGTTTAATAATTATCTTAAAAGTTTTTCAGGAAAATTCTTCCAGAAACACAAATTTGTTTTAATACTTCACCCTCTCAAAGATTTTTCTGTACAAATCTTCCAGAACGATAAAAACAATTATTATACTTCTCTTACAGGTTCCACTGGTAAGAGAGCTCTTTGTAGTTACAGTGCGGAGACACCGCCATCTCTTGCGGCCTGCCTGTTGGAACAACAACAATACTTCAACTATTGCTTTGTTCTGGAGGGTATAGTAAGCTACATAAAGTGTTCTCGGTCTCTGGGGCTGTTAAAGTATCTATCAATTCCAAGTAGCATTTCTGTTCTATTTGGTTTTGGTGGCAAATTATCATGCATTGTTTTGAACACTTAAAATCAGGTGTCCTGCTTGCTGCCACTTTCGTCACATGAAAAACAGTCGGATGGTTTCATTCCATTGCGATTGTAATCCGCTTTGTCTGCCAATTTGATCCTATGCTCAAAGTGAAATGTCAAAGCAATTCACAGGCGTTATCGAATTGGAGTTTTTGAACCGGATTAAAATTCATTTGTTACCTACAATATGCCGTCTACCTGCGGTCATAATCACATTTTACGTTACAAGTCTTATTAAATGTTTTTGTTAATAAATCAATGTTTATTTTTATTTAATACGATAAAAGCCCTAAAAACCAATGTTCAAGATTCTGCCTTTTAAAAATCTACATATAAATTTGTAATCTTTTAAAGCCTCCATATTTAGTACAAAACATTATTAACAAGTTCTTTACATTACAACTACTTTACATATTACCCATGCAATTCTCATGAATGATTTGTCAATTGATTCGTTGTTATAGTTCGTATGATATAAGCTTTCTTTTTTGCCATTACTATTATTGTAGTCGGGTTACAATTTTTTATATTTTCTCTTGTTTAACAGAAGCTTAAACACCAATTGTTCTTTTTCTAACTTTAAAAATTAAATAACTTCCATACTAACTGACTTTCTCTCGTGAACACCATTTTAAGATTATTTTTTATAAGTTCCTTCTTAATTGACCACACGTCCGTTGTATAATCTTTGCAAAACTTTATGCTTCTGGACCTACCAGCTTAAGCTATGCATTTTCTGTGAGCCAGTTTTCGATATTTATTAAGTAGATACGTTACGTTACGGACTCCACCTTTTTGCCATTTAAAACAAAGTTATCCAGCTGGTAGACAGCAACACGACGTATGATACGTCCGTCCGGCAGCGTTACCCAGCGTTGAGTGACATCTTATTTCCTCGCTGTGACGCTTGAACCACGTTACATACTATTTCTATTGAGAAACGTCGGAAGTCGCAAGGATGTGCCACTTTACATGTTCAGCGCTTGACATCTATTATATTTCATTGAATTTCTAATAAAAGGCTTTCCTAAACAATGATTCCTGTAAACGAACTTGAATGTGGGTATACGCGTTAGGTATATATTATACTCTTCAATGCAAATACGGTCAATTTTCATCTAATAAACGCGAGTAAATACAAGATTTTTCAAAAATTTCTTCTTCTTCATATCATGATTTTTGAAATGAATACGAAATAGCGACTTTATGAGTTACATTGTAAATGTTAACATCATATGAGTTATATATGAGTATATATACAACAAACAATGATTCCTGTAAACGAACTTTACTGTGGGTATACTCTTTAGGTCTACGTTATACTCTTCAATGCAAATACGTTCTGCATGTAAGTACATAATAGTTTTATAAAAATATTGTAAATACAAATTAGTTTATAGAATCGTAAACGGAATATAACATAGATAAGCCCGATTTATCCATTTTTATTATTTTAATGCATTTATTATTTCATTAAAAGAATTGATAGCATACTTGATCATAGACGAGAATTTTTTTCCGATATGATTCTTCAGATCAGAGGGATTTAGAGGGATTTTATTTCTCGCTACTATATAAAATAACAGAACAAGTCTATCTATTTATCACGTATTTTTAATTAATATAAAATAAATATTTATTTGTGATTAAACAGATATCAAAAAACTATGTCAAAGACGCTAGTTAAGAAACCAATATAGATTGAAAGGTTACTTCTAAAGCAGGTTAAATTCTAATTACGTAATGAATCATAAAATTTACATATTAAACTAAATTCTTTACTTTGTTTATATAAATGTAGCAGTAGGAAGGTATAGTTAAAAATCTGAAGTCGATAAGGTCGCCTTCCTACTGACCGTGAGAATTCAGACAAGATTACCTCGGGATGTTCAAGTTTGAATATAAAAAAATTCAATATAACGAAAACAAAACAAGTTTATACATTTTGATAACTGTTTACTTTTAATTAGTTTTACAATTTTAGTGAGCGGCGAGTGTAACCCACATTTAAAGTAGTACGGTTTAAGTCATGTATGTCCAAGTTTTGTCCAAAAACTACAATAAATAAACCTACCCTCAATGTCGGCTCATGATACTAAACTCAAACATCTTTTGTTTCCAAGAACATTTTAAGACAAGTTTTCATTTATAATGAATACCTCCGTGAATTTCAATTTGAGAAAGTCTTTATGCATTAGGTATTAAAGTTGACTAGTAGTAAAGAGTTTCTTTATCTTTACGAGCTGGTAGTTAGTGGCGGTTATTCAACAGTCTGTGAAGTCGTTCTCCTCAAACATTAACTCACGCAATAACAGTTTCTTTGCCGCAGCGGGTCTAAGTCGTGAAACCTGGGAGTACTGTCTCGTACATACTTACATATGTATTTTTCGCCGCCTCAATAAAAATGTTATACCAGATTCAGTTAGTATAATTGAAATTGGAAAACCATCGTTGTTGAATTCTGGTGACGATTTTCATCTAATAAACGCGAGTAGGTACAAGATTTTGCAAAAGTTTCTTCTTCTTCATATCATGATTTTTGAAATGAATACGAAATAGCGATTTTATGAGCTATATTATAAATGTTAACATCACATGAGTTACATGGTAAAAAATCATTTCATGTATATACCTATACAGAATTGATTTTTTACAAATGTAAAGCAGCAAAGTAACGTTGCTGTGTTCTGATTTTAAGGGTAAAATGTGTGATCTCAGGAACGCATGTATGATCGACTCCAAGCAGGACGGAGTTAGTTACAGATGCCCACGGGCGGCAATGAACACTTAGCATCAGTTGAGCTACTTGCTCGTTTGTTAGGTACTTTCATTACATAAAAGAAAATTAACTCGAATAGATCAACTCAAGAAAAACCGAAGAAAAGAGTGGCCAAAATATATTTTTTTCAAATTTTAATATTTTATATTTGACATGTTAGAGGTATCTTAGAAGTAAAGGATACGATCTTGCAAATAAAATACGTATATTGTAACTATTCCTTTCCTTTTTCCTAAACATTTTGGGGAAAATTAAATGATAACATCCGGGTCTTCCCTTGCGTACTATCAGCGTCTGTCAAAGGCATCCAATAACTTTGATAATATGGGAGTTTTTACGACGTTCTATCGAATAGAATATTAAAACGGAATAAATATCTTGGAAACAATTAACTGCTCAGTCGTTTTACAAATATGCGCATTTTAGGACCTTTTTGACACCCTTTTTTGCCATGATGAACGGCATGAATTCTTAATAAGGGTTCTCCTTCTTACTTATTTCTTTCTTACTTCTCCTTATACGTGCAAAATAAAAACAAAGGTGCAAATGAAACAGTGCAGACAGTTTACCAAGGCTCCTGTTGATGCGGACGAAACCACACATTTTGTTAAGTGACTGACACTGTTAAGTTTGACCTAATTAATTAGTCAATATTTCCTCATATCATTCACAATTGAAAATATTACAAAAAATTACTCAGATTTTAAATTTCTTTATTTACTTTAAGGCGCCGACTAAAAATCTTGACAATCGAGATTGCGTCAATTATTTGCAAATCTGATAGCATAACTAGATTTTATAACTGATGATCCAGAATTGATTTTATCATTTAAATCATTTTATAACTTGGGACACTGTCCAACCTACGTTGACAGTAGCACACTACCCTTATAAAAACGAAAAACAACTTCTAACACGTGTTCCCTTAGGATCTAAAAAATATTTTATACACACACCGTGTATGAAACAATCCGAAAATATATACTGCTTCATTTTAAAACCAATTAAAAGATAACAATTTGTAGCTTTTATCGAAAAAATAACGGGCTACACCTTTTAAGGTATGAAGGGATTATACGTCATCGGTGGAAAAGCTTTTAAAACAATTACTCGGTTGTCCAATAGCGTTTCAGTCGGGCACTCAAATTGATTTATCCCAAAAATTAACATAAAACAGTACCAACGTTTTTGTGTGCCATAACCCGTAAACTGTATGCACCGAGAATAAGCCCCTATGTTCAAAGCGGGACATTATTGACCTAAATGTAGCGCTTAGTTGAATGAACACCCCGCTAAGCACATCAGCTCAATAGGTTATAACAGTTCATTATGTTTGTTTTATTTGTGTTCCACTTTGAAGTAAAGCATCCCCTAAAGGGTTAATTAGGCGAAAGATCCAGACCCGCTGGACCGAGAGATCGTGTTAGACAAATTATAACGTGTTATTGAGCAAAGAACTTATTTATGACGCTGCCATATTTATATACCTGACTGCGCTGTGGTTCCAATCAATAATACAGACATATCTTTACGTGAGTACGTAGTAAATGTAAAAAAATCAATGCAGCACTTACCAGAAGTTGTCAATTTCTTATATCTTATATGTGATAGCATAACTCCGCGGCTTATGCATATTGTAACGGATGTGCATAGTTAAGCAACGTCGAACGCGACTGGGTGGCCGTTAGTGAAATTTCATGCTTGTGTTATATGATTTATTGTTATATACATTTATTCAAGTCACCATATTTTACAGTGATAGCTCAGTGGTCATTCTGGTCTCTCAAGCTTCGGGTCCGGAGTTCTAATGTCTCTGTTTTTTTGAAGTTATGTGCCAGTTACAAATTAATTATCTTTTAACAACATTACAATGGTGAAGGAGAAAAACGTGAGGAAACTTACATACCTGAGAATTCCCGCAATGTTCTCACTGTTATGTGAAGTCTGATTCACACTTGGCCACTTGGTAATTTTTTTTTTCATGAGATGTTTCGTTTATAAAGATAAATCTTGAACCTTGATAGACCCTTGATAGTTTTTTACATAATATATAACATGTACAGATTTTTTGCTTAAATGTAGTCTAAATAAATATATCTTCATTTCGGTTTTGAGCAATAACAAACAAGTAAGTACGTTATTCTTACGATATCGTCAACACGCACACACACCGGGCATACTTACAGCGAGGCGACCATCTTAGTCCTCAGGAGTAGTAACGCATTTACGTATGACTTCAGATAGAACTTCAGTTTTGTATGAGGTTCGGAGTGGATGCTCATGGGCTGCAATGACCACTTAACATCGATTGCATGCACGTTCATTTGTTACTCTTCAAACATAAAAAAATCATGTTTATACATTAAATATTTAAATGATCGTGAAACCCAGATAGGAACTTACATGCTTCGAGAGTTATGTCACTATGTTAGAATTTTCTCGTTAATTACTTAGTTTATATTTAACAAACCTGACCCAAATGGGTAATTTGGGTCAGCGATACCTTCGTCAAATTTAGTGTTCAATCTCTACAGGAGGTGTCATGTTGTAACGTCAGACGTTTCCATTTTTTGTATATCATATTATGTATATATATTATTTGTATGTATCCGTATAAATTAACGGGGAAATTAGCAGTACAACAAACACTGTTAACTTTACAGTTAGGTATTACATATGTTCTTTTTTTATTATGCGTTTGATTCTCAATGGTATTTACTTACTATGTACAATATATAATATAGTCCGCTTAGACTCTGTGTGCTTCACGTTGGGG
>DWKL01002249.1:0-13003 GCA_018249415.1 Phareas burnsi | reverse complement strand
ATACAACCTCAAACGGAACTTCAGTTTTGTTTGGGGTTGGATGTGGGTATTCATGGGCTGCGGTGAGCACTTAACATCAGGTGGCCTGCATGCTCGTTTGCTACTTTAAAAAAAAAAAAAAAAAACATCAGGTCTGCACGCTCTGCTCTGAGTTTCCTCTCAGAACGAGCTGGAATAGGCCGTAGTGCACCACGGACCAACCCATGGACTGTCACATCTAATCTCAAACTGGATTGAGTCCCGGTCTTGGGTCGTACGACCGAAACACAATTGCTTCACGGCGGATTGTGAGGGCGGCAATAGTACTTACCGCGTAAACTATAGTTCTACCACCAATAAAATGTGGATAATAGCAGCTGTGGATAACATACGTTGATAAAATTCTAACGCTAATATTTGAACTGCTCGAGTTAGCTCTTGATTGGACAATGTTTAATGAAAGATTGCATCACGAAACAGCCACGTTGTAGATAGGGGCTTAATTAAATCATCGACATTTTGGGGTGAGTTTTGGGACCACAAATTTCGGAAACATTGTGATTGGTCAGCGGCTTTTGCGTGCCTATTAGGGACTAGATGGAACTAGACACTGTCTAGATAGAATGCTTGTTACATGACCTTCTAAAATTATGAACATAACCCAATCTCTCCCCCAAGAAGATCGATATATTTTTAAGGTTTCCCATGTGTTACAAAAAAGATTTCTTAGATATTAGAATAATAATATACGAGGGTGCAGGCTACCTGTTGTTTGTGATCACTACACTCCATGGACACCCATATGTAACCTCAAGCAGAACTGAAGTTTTATCTAAGGTCATGCATATCTAACGTTATTACTCTTGAGGACTAAGACAGTCTCCTTGCAAGGATACTCAATAGCCACGCGTCACCGACACAAACAAAATTTCTTCACGGCGGATTGAGAGGGAGGTGGTGGACCTCTCCCGTCGAACCATACTTCAACCACATATTAAGGGACCTTCAACTTCAATCATTTATTAAAGGAAGTGATAATTAATTTCTAATACGCACATTATTAGGAATTAATCATCACTGGATTTAACGGTGAAGGAAAACGTCGTGAGGAAACTTACACATGTCAAAGTTCTTTGTAAAGTTCTTAAACGCGTATGAAGTCTACCACTCCGCAATTGAGCAGCGGTGGACTATGGCCTAATCCTTTTCATTCTAAGAAAAGACTCGTGCCCTACAGTGCAACATTAATGGGTTCATGACGGTATATACACATAACTAAAAATCAGAACTGTCTGCCCGGAGTTCGGATTCGGACCCCCAGTGAAAAGAACCACAATTTTCCTATCACAACTTTACTGGTGCATTCTGAGATCCTGGAACATTCCTACATGCGCAGTGTAGACACCGAGGGGATTTTAATGAGTATTATCTCACATAACCGATCCTTCTCTCACAAGATCGGGTATCTTGATATTTGATAGGTAGTAAAACTTTCTTCGTCCGGGGAGTTACCACCGCCGCCTTTATAATCCACCGTGAAGCAGGTTTTATATTTCGGTTAGAAAGGTGCGGTTGCCGGCACACTTACAGCGAAGCGACCCTCTTAGTCTTGAAGACTGGTGACGCATTTACGTACAATCCCAGATAGAACTTCGGTTTTGTTTGAAGTTACATTTGGGTGTCCGTGGGGTGCAGTGACCACTTAACATCAGGTGGTCTGCACGCTCGTTTTATTTTTTTATGTTTGTAAAGTAGCAAACAAACATGCAAGCCACCTGATGTTAAGTGGTCACTACAACCCATGGACAGACACATCCAACCTCAAACAAAACCCAAGTTCCGTTTGAGGTTGTACTTCGTTTGCTGCTCAGACAGCAAAAGAAGCTCCCCCCCCCTCCCAAAAAAAGGCAATCACAACTTATTTGCACTGCTTACAATTTTATATTAGTACCAAAGCATCAAACCAAGTAGTAAATAACCCTAACTAACCGAAACCCGTTATCGGGGTATTGCGGGCCGCAATTAATCGCAGTGCCCTGTACATACATCAGTGTCAAGTTGGACGGCGGATCTAGATCCAGATCTACGCTAGACTATCGCTCCCTATTCCTACGGGAGTCGGTATCAGTTGTTCCAAAACATTTTGTGTTGAAGCTACCTGGCTACTGAACGAATCACGGATTCTACCTTCACCTTCCTTTAATAGGTGGTAGAATAGTCCGAGGAACTACCACCGCCGCCCTCACAATCCAAATCAAATCAAATCGGATCAGATTGAATCGAATCTACTCGAATCGAATCGGATTGGATCGGATCGGATCGGATCGGATCGGATCGAATCGAATCGAATCGAATCGAATCAAATCAAATCAAATGAAACCATTTATTTAGCATAAATACAGGTGTCAACGTAATTATTATATTAGGCCAGTGTTCTATATTCCACCGTAACAAGGATGCAAGGTTCTTGCATTTCTTGTGTTTCCTTTGAAGAGGTGTGATTGTCGGGTAAACTTGCAGCGAGGCTAACGTCTTAGTCCTCAAGAGTTCGTATCTACGTACTAACCTCAATCAGATCTTCAGTTCTGTTTGAGGTTAGATGTAGGTGTCCATGGGCTGCAGTGTCCAATTAACATCAGGTGACTTACACGCTCGGTTGCTACTGTTCTTACATAAAATATTATATGGTCTGTCAAAAAACAACGCGTCTAGCTACGATCTCGGTCGGCTTCAGTCCTGTTTGAGATTTTGCGGGTGGGTGTCCATGGCCTGTAGTGCCCAATTAAAATCACCATCGTCATCATCATCATCAACGTCAACGTCATCTAAACATACGTTTGTTACTCTACTCACGTAAAAAAAATGTTTTTTTTTAAATACTAACAAACAAAAAATTTTTTCAAGGTGCTTGTATCGTGGTGTTCTTAATTTTCAATTATAATTAAGTTAATTACTTCCAAGCATGGCACATAAATCATTTTATTACGTTAAGGCATCAAACAATTTTTTATTAAAGCTCAAAACATTGTAAATAAAACATTAAATTGTTACAATAATAAAGGGGTTAATAGTAGGGTTGCTTTGCCGATTAAATAGTTTCTTAATGCACGTTTCGAAATTAAAGTCTTGTGGTTAAGATTCCGGCCTCTCACGCTGGGTGTTCAAGGTTCGAATCTTACACGCCCTCTGATTTTTCAGTTATGTGCGTATTAGACATTAATTATCGCTCGCTTCAAAGACGAAGGAAAATATTGCGAGGAAACTTACTGTAATTTTCTGTTAAGTTCTCGAAATCGAATTAATCGAATGTTAAGTTCTAGAAAGTGTTTAAAGTTTACCAATGCGCACTTGGCCAGCGTGGCAGATTATGGCCTGACCCTTCTTGTTCTGAGAGGAGACCCGTGCCCAACACTGGGACTGTAAAAGTTTAATGATGATGGTGGTGGTGGTGGTGTTGATTCTAAGGAGGAAAAGGATGAGGAGGATGGTAATGATAATAGCTTAGTGATGAGACGCGAATTTTCAACTGCACCTTTCACTGTTAAATTTAGCGTTTGCTTTTACAGGAAACGATATGTTTCGTAAAGGTATGAACCGCATAAAATTATCGTTAAGCGGGACAGTCCCATTCTTCAAGCGTGGTCACACGATGTCTTGCACCTCTTGCGAGCCATTGATTTATATGCCATGCGTTAGGGGAAGCGCGCTGGCAATGTATAGTATTATTATATATGCGGTTACATCAAAAAATATGGGAATATTTTAATAATTGCTTTCGTATTTTTATATCGTTGAAGTAGTAACGAGCTGATAGGACATCGCCGCCCTCACAATCCCCCGTGAAGCTTCATATGTTTTTTTTATGTTTGAAGAGTAGCAAACGAGCGTGCAGGCTACCTGACGTTAAGTGGTCTCTGCAGCCTATGGACACCCACATATAACCTGAAACTAAAAGTTCCATCTGAGGTCGTATCTGGATGCGTCACTACTCCTGAGGACTAAGATTTTCGTCTCGCTGTAAGTATGCCGAACAATCGCACATCTCAATCCGAAACACAAAAACTGTTTTACGGCGGTCTATAACGGCGGCGGTGGTACTTTCTCGGACTATTCTACCACCTCTACGGACATCTAACCTCAAATAGGAGTGAATTCTAGCTGGTCGTAAATGCGTCACTACTCCTTAGGACCAAGATGGTCGATTCTGTAAGTGTAGCCAGCAACCGCACCTCTCCAATCGAAACACAAGAATTGTTTCCCAGTGATGCTCCCTAGAAGTGTACGCCTCATCACCAACCCATTAATATCCCACTGCTGTCTCTTCTCAGAATGAAAAGAATCAGGCCATAACCCACCACACTAACCTTCACGAATTTTACAGAGAATTCTCAGGTATGCAGGTTTCCTCACAATGTACTGTTAAAGCGAATCATAATTAATTTATAATTATATTATAACATAATTAATTTTTGAAATTATTTGCGTATAACTTCGAAAAATCAGAGTTGCGTGCGGGATTCCAGCCCCGAATCCCTAGTGTAACAGGCCGAAGCTCAACCACTAGTCTATTACTGCTAAAGCGAATTACAGTAAAGGACAACACAGTCACACTTCTCGATTACACAATTTCGAATATTCTGACAATATCTGACATACTTTTAAAACTCCCGTAATATATGATTGTACTATCCACGGTGTCGTGGTCACCCTATGCTTCCTGTCTGTTCACAATTTATGTCAGATAATGCGCACACGCATGCCACGCGCCGTGTCACTGATACACAAGGGTGACGAGGTTAAGGGTCCTATTGTTTGATCAGTGGATACGAAAGAATGTAGATGTGGGAGTGTGAGAGAAAATCGCTTCTTTGGTACCGTGCAAAGATTATTTCGTTAGGCTTATCTATATATTAACATGTGAAGAGAAAACTTTGTACCCCTTTTTAAGCACATTGCGTACGTGGAGATTTGAGATTTGGTATAATGAAAGTTTATATGGAGAAGGAGTGCCGAAAATTATAATTTATATGTAATACGAGTTTCGAACGCATTAAAATAAAACCTTGAATTAATTGTTTACCTTCAAACTGTCAACGTCAAGCGCATAATAATCATATATGTGGTCAAACAGGCGTGGAGAGTAGATTGTCAGCAAAGAATTTTAAAATGTCAGATTGACTGAATGAGTTTCGAACTGGCCATTTTGTTCAGTCCGTCAAGACAGTATTTTTTTATTTGTTTAATAACTCTATGATTATAGGACTGTACTATTTTCCAAAAAAACCTTAATAAGCTTTAAACTTAAAAATTTAATGTATTACAGTCGAATTTTAACCACTGGGTGAGCACAGTAACTTTATTCTTTTAACTATTGTCATCACAAAGATATGTCTACCCTGCCATTATTAGCATGACACGTGGCTTGTGTTATCTATACACGCCATGTTGGATAAGACAATTTGTAGCGAATTCCGCTTGAATCATGTGACCGTTTCTACTTCACTTTTTTTAGGCGGTAGAACTATAGTTCGTCTAGCGAAGTACCACAGCCGGTCTTACAATCCGCCGTGAAGCAATTCTTGTGTTTCGGTTGGAGAGAGAAATAATTAATAGTATAGTCGTTAAGATTCAGGCCTCAGGTTCGAATCCAACATGCACCTCTGATTTTTCGGAGTTATGTGCTTATAAGAAATTTATTATCACAAAAGTAAAGGAAAACGTTGTGAAGAAACACACATCTGAGAGTTCTTTGTAAAGTTTCCAATGATGTGTGAAGTTTACCAATCTGCACTTGTCAGCGTGATGGAGGAGGACCAGGCCATAGGCGTAACCCTTCTCATTCTGTGAAGAGACTCATGTCCAGCAGTGATTTTGATGGTTGGACAAATGGTTGGACAGATGGTTGTCGGTAATACTTGCAGGCGAGGCTACCTCTTAGTCTTTAAGAATAATAACACATCTACGTACGACCTCAGATAGGACTTCAGTCATATTTAAAGTTAAATGTGGATGCACATGGGCTGCAGTGGCCATTTAATGCCAGGTGGCCTGCACGCATTGCATGCCTAGCGGAAATACAAGTAACATAAAATCTACAAACAATACGACGCATAACATATAGTTATAGAGTTCAAAAGGGCATATGCGCCATCTAGAATTAATGTCGTGAAACCGAGAATCTGAAGGTACCACCCCGTCGTCCTCACAATCCATCGTGAAGCAATTGCGATTCGGTAAAAGGGGTAAGGTTGTTGGATACACATACGCGAGGTGAACGTCTTAGTCCTCAGAAGTAGTACCGCATCTACGTACGACGTCAGGCAGAACTTCAATTTCGTTTGAGGTTGGATGTGAGTGGCCATGGCCTGAAGTGACTACTGAACATCAGGTGGCCACAACGCTCGTTTGTTACTCTCTTACATAAAAATTGTAATTAAAATACGATATAATCTGTAATGGCGAACATAAATAATCTTGGACACGTGTCAGTTCATTGATATTCGAAGGGTTAAAATATCGTTTTGATCACATGAAATCAATTGTCAGAGTAATTGCTTTAACTGTTGATTTGTAGCTTGCTAACAATTGTTTACGTTTTAAGGGTTCCGTGGCAGAACGGGACCCACGCAATTTCGCCATATATATCTGTCCGATTATATATCATAGCCATTTTACTCAGAGCCTATTTGACTTATAGAGAAGAAATTTGAAGCGAGCACAGCCCCGCGGTTTGCGTAGATCGTGACCGATCTACAAACAACGTCTGGTGCGGTCAGAAGTTAGATGGGTGACCACTAGTGGTTACACATCACGCGCTTCTGAGCTTCGGAAGGCATGTTAAGCTATCGTTCCGGTTCTCATTGGATAAGAGACGGTACATTTTTTTAATGTTCGAAGAGTAACAAACGAGCATGCAAGTAACCTGATGGTAAGTGGTCACTGCAGCCCATGGATACCTTCATCATACCTCAAACGGGATTGAAGCTCTGTCTGAGATAGCGCGTAGGCGTGAGGACTGAGGACTGAGACAGTTGCCTCGCGTAAGTGTATCCAAAAAACGCACCTCTTCAACCGAAACACGAGATGCTTCACAGCGGATTGTAAATTCAGAGGTGGTAGAACTATACTTCCTGAGCTAAGTATAGTTCTACCACCTACTAAAGTAGATGCGTTACTCCTGAGGACTAAGACGGTCGCCCCGCGTAACTATATCCGTTAACAATACTTCTTAAACCGAAACGCAATTGCTTCACGGCGGATTCCGAGCGCGGTGGTGGTACCTCCCCGAGCGATTTCAGTTCTAACACCCATATCAATAAGCATGAAAGACATATTAACAACAGTTTGCTAACGATTGTGTCAGTCAGTGTAACCGATGAATTTGTTTCTCCCCCGACTGCCCTTTGATCCCCAAATTAGGGAGGTTCTCACGACACGCGACGTTTGTTTCCATTGGACTCTTTTTACAAGCTTCAACTTACAATATGTAAGTTTCCATTAAACCTTTTTTACAAGGTTCAACTTAAAGGTTTCAATGGAAAGAACTTACAAATTGTAAGTGTGTGGAGACTACCAGTTCGCACTTGCCCAGCGGGGTGGACTAACCTAATCCTTCTCATTCTGAGAAGAAACCCGTGCCCAATGGGACGGTAATGTTTTGATGATGATGACGATTATTCGTGAAATAGTTGTTGAACTCTCATACCCTACGCACCACGGGAAGGGAGGGTTGGGGGGGATTATTCGAGTCTCTAGTGTCTCGAGGGTATAATAGGTTGTAGAACTATAATTCATCCGGGGTAGTACCACCGCAGCCCTCATAATCCGTCGTGAAGCAATTCTTGTGTTTCGGTTGGAGAGATGCGATTGCTGGACATATGTAAATATGGCGAGGCGACCGTCTTAGTCATCAGGAGTAGTGACCCATACACGTACGTCCTAAAATAGAACTTCAGTTTTATTTGAAGTTAGATATGGGTGTCCATGGATTTCAGCGACCATATAACATCAGTGGGGTCTGCATGTCCGTTTGCTACTCTTCAAATATAAAAAAACCCGCTTTGCTCGGGCTTGTTCTCTAGGAGATGAATATCTTTCGATAACTATTATATTTTTACATAATACCTGTGATATATGAGTAGTTTAGATGTCAGTTGGTTGTCAACGAATAAAATGGCTATTGTGTTCGCGGCGTTTTCTTAAATACATTCCCAAATATATAACAATACCACAATTAGATTTTTAAATATTATAATATTATTATGTTTAAATTAATTGCAATCGGAGCCAGCTCCACTGTTTAGTGTGTGGCTGAAATAGACGTCGTGACGTGCCCTATGTAGCTATGGACACAAGCCACCCTCTGACGTCGACTCCCCTGCTGATTTGTGAGTGTTCAAAGCTTGTTTGTTTCGAGTAGTGATCTGGCTTACAATGCAACTACGGGTTATTTCTTGAAGTCAGAAGTAGGAGATGTGTAGAACTCTTCATGGTTTCATTGTGGCATTACCCACCCTATTTACTGCGTTGTAACGACAGTGACGAAGCGCGCGTAGTAACCGATCAACAAAGTTAAGCAACGTCGGGCGATCGGCAATTAGGTAGGTGACCGCTATAGTACATCTAAGGAAATACTACCGCAGCCCTCATGGAACATCGTGAAGAAATTCTGGTGTTTGAGAGGTGCGGTTGCGGCACACTTACAACGAGGCGACCGTCTTCATCCCCAGGATTAGGAACGCATCAACTTACGACATCAGATAGGACTTCAGTCCTGTTTGAGGTTAGAGGTGGGTGTCCATGGGATGGAGTGACCATTTAACATCAGGCACCTGCACATTCGTTTGCTACTCTTTTAACATGAACAAATACACACACATAAATTCCAGGATAGTTTCAAATATAAGGTAAAATTTCACTTAGTAAAGTCACTCAATCCTTCATACATTTATAAGGACAAATGTAAACAATCACATTTCTAAAAACATCAATCATCCTTCTTGTAGCACTGGTCGCACTACCAGCGGGTAAAGGGGGGTAAAAAGGCAAACAATCGCTATCTACACACATAGCCCCACTACGACATAGGGTATATGTCGTAGTTGCCATGGACACATACAACACCAATATTTAAACACCCAGATCCAGAACAGAAATCTAAATTCATCATTTAGATATCTGCTTGGCTGGGAATCGAACCCGGAATCCTTTGCGCGTTAGACAGGTGTGGTGACCACTCCGCCACCTGGGTTGTCAAATCACCCAGATGTTGGAAAACGATATTTTAGCTTAAGGACGGCAGTATAGATCTTTAGACAGAAGATATTTGCTTTAATCGCTAATAGTTGTCAGTGAGACACATATCAATCTACCCCTCGTTAAGTTCTTTGAGGGGTGGATTGGGGGTGGTTGTTATTACCACCGATTATTTATTTATTTCGCATACATTTGTGTTTCAGAGGGTTGAAGACACCCCCTTGACCTATGCGTTTTAATATAGTGATGTTCAAATGCTAGCGTTGTTAATGTATGTCATATTAGAACTATTTATTTAAAGGTGTTACCTCGATCCAAATATGACGATCTTGTAGCCGATCACGTACTATTGCCTGCTCCTGAGGACTAAATTGGACCGCCTCATGATAGGCGATAAAACTTTAGTTCATCCGGAGACATACCATGGGCCGACCATCTCAGGAGTAGCATCGCATCTACGTACAACCTTCGAACTTCAGTCCTGTCTGAGGTTAGATATGGGTTACAGTGATCACTTAACGGTGGCCTGTAAACTCGTTTGCTACTCGTCTCACATAAAAAAGTGTGGATTTAAAACGTCATCATCATCGTCATCAACCCATTAATGTTGGGACATTTGATCTCTCAGAATAAGAAGGGTTCGACCATACTCTACCACGCTGGACAAGGGCGGTTTGGTAGACTTCATACAACTTCCATAACTTTACAAAGACTCTTAGATGCGTAGGTTTCCTCACGCTGTTTTCCTTCAACGTTAACGATATAAAAAGATAATTAATTTCTAATACGCACATAACTTAGAAAAATCAGAGGCAAATGCAGGATTCAAACCCTGGACTCCCAATGTCAGAGGCCAGAATCTTAACCACTAAGCTTTCACTGCTTGCATAATTTAAATTCAAACGACAAATCTTTCATCATTTTTTTTTTCATTATGCCCATGATTCTCAGTGTTATTTACTAATATATGTACAATATACAATATAAATTGGTAGTCCGCATCGACTCCGTGTGCTTCACATTGGGGTCGTCTGAATAGCTGTGCAGCGATTTGATACCGTACAAGCGAAACATCAGGCCCCGGGTACATGTCAGAATATCAAAAATGTCTCCTATATGTCGACACACAAATAGGAGACATTTTTGATATCAGACAGATCTTTCATCATTAACCATGCAAGTTTTTTCGCCACCCCCGATCCCACGGGATTATACAAATTAATCTCTACAACAATTAAATCCCGCTTGGGAATATTTCAATATCAACTTTCCCGTGCTTATTAGGTACATGTATTAATCCGTTCTAAAGTGCCCTTATTCCTTAATCATTTGAAGGGATTTGAATTAAAATATTTTTTTTACAGTTTAATTACTTAGAAGCAGATATGACATTAGATTTTATTTCATTTACGAGAAGGGATTAGGCCATAGTCCACCACGTTGTCCAAGTGTGGATTGGTAGACTTCACACACCTTCGAGAAATTTCTTTCACCGTTAAAGCGAGTGATAATTAATTTTTAATACGTATAAAACTTCGAAAAATCAGATGTCCGTGCGGAATTCGAATCCCGGACCTCTAGTATGAGAGGCCGGAATCTGTACCGCTAGACCATCACCGCTTATCACTGCTATGTATACATACAAATATTAAAATTTCAAAATCAAAATAGCCCGTTTAATTTGCTTTCTATATGCAACCCAAATATCCAAATGTTTTTGTCAGTCAAATGGATTTTTGTTATTGATATAATTTGTCTCCTTAGACTGCTTATAACGGCTTACAAGGGCGCCGCGAATAAGTCAGTTTATAATTTCTGCCTCTAATAGTTTAGTAAATCAATAAGCTGACTGGCAGATGTTGATCCAAATTGAGCCTAGATTGGAGCAGCGGGCGTGATCGATTGAGCCGAGAACCTATCTCCGTTATTTTGCATTTGTAAATGAAAATAAGCCGTGATAGCTTAGTGGTTAAGATTCCGGCTTCTCACGCTGGGTGTCCGGGGTTCAAATCTCGCGCGTTTACTTTTCGAACTTATGTGCGTATTAGAAATTAATTACCATTTGCTTTAACGGTGAACACAACGTGATACCTACACATATAGAGGCCTTTGTAAAGTCGTCGAAGGTGTGAAGTCTACCAATCAGAACTTGGCCAGCGTGGTGGACTATCGTCTAATCCTTCTAATTATAAGAGGAGTTTAGGGCCCAGTAGTGGGGTATTAATGAGTTAAGGGTCATGATGATATGAAGTCACCATACCGATATCGTAGATGGTTCCGGGCCCGAGCCCAGGCAGACATCTACAAACTGAAATTAGATTTACTTTCTTTCGATGTTTGTGTGTGTGGTAGTAGCATGTAGCTGTGAGTTAAAGTGTGTGTGTGTGAATTGTTATTATTTGTTTTGGGTCTGGGTATTCTATTTCTGTGTGAATCCCGCTTATACCTCTGATTTTTTGAAGTTATATGAACTATTAAGTACAAAGAAACAATATCTAAACCAGTACTATTATTATTAGCTATGTGTGTTATAAATTAATTATCACAGGCTTTAACGGTGAAGGAAAACATCGTGAGGAAACCTACACACCTGAGAGTTCTCTGTAAAGTTTTGGAAGGTTTGAAGTCTGCCAATATGCTCTTGGTCAGCGTGGTTGACTATGGGCTACCCAGAACGCTAAGGGCTACACAACCGACGTGAATCTAAACCACTAGGTTATCACTGCTTTCATATCAAATCAAATCAAATAATTTATTTGCAAAATTATTAGTACAATATTATCAATTATTCTAAATGGTTTGAATCATGTATAAATTATAGTACCTACCTTTTTGTACCATAAAAGAAAATTAAGCCGGAAATCGAACCCGGAATTGCATGGTACACCTGGACGGATGAAATTACGAATTTTAGTCTGTTAAAAAGCTTAAAATTCTTACCATACCTACCCGTCTTATCAAAACGTTTATTCAACTGGTACACCCTATTTTCAACCCCTCAAACAAGTCGGGGGTGAAGTGGGGGTCGTAAACGCATTACTATGGGGCGACTTATTGCATTCCTAATTGGATGTACTTGCGTGGAAAAGGTTTTTTGAGTTCGGCGTTATTGATTTTTAAAAAGGTATAAAGGATTTGATCTGATTTAAAAAAAGATTGGTACGCTCTAAGCTATATAGATTTTTGTACACTTTAAAAACTTATGATGTATGTTTTTTTATGTAAGTAGAACTAAACCTAACTATAAGACTGACGGCCATCCATCCCCATCCATCCATCACCCTTTTAAAGTCCACTGCTGGACATAGAACTCCCCTAATCGGCGCCACTCCAACCGGTCCTGTGCTTTCTGCATCCAACGGTTGCCCGCTGTCTACTTCAAGTCATCAGTCCACCTTGTTGGGGGACGACCTGTGCTCCTTTTTGCCTTGATGTGGTCGCCACTCGAAGACCTTCCCTCCCCAGCGGCATCCGAGCGATGTGGCCAGCCTACTAATTTTGAGAGTTATGTCGTCGTCGTCGGTAAGCTTGGCTCGTCTACTGATTTCAACATTACGAATTCGGTCGGGTAGCGAAATACCAAGCATAGCTCTGACTGACGGCCTCCTGATGGAAAGTGTTCACCGTCGCCGATGTACAATTTCAACATAAGAGGAGTCGATAAAGTATCGTCGGCTTTAAATACTGATCACTTACACTGACACCCACATCTAAACTCAAACAGGACTGAAGACCTATCCTCAGAAAGGACTTCGGTCCGGTTACGCAT
>DWKL01002248.1:0-13006 GCA_018249415.1 Phareas burnsi | reverse complement strand
TCAGACAGAACTTCAGTTTTGTTTGACGTTAGATGTGGGGTTCCATGAGCTGCAGTGGCCACGTAACATCAGGTGACCTGCACGCTCACCTGCTACTCTTCAAACATTAAAAAAACTACCACTTTTTCACTTGGTGATCAAAAGTGACAACTGTTTCAAGCAACAAAAACTTGATTTCGGCGAGTTAGGTGTCAACAAAATGAATGCGACACGTAATATATATTTAATAGGTGGCAGTTACCTCGCTCGCAGTGAGCTCGGGCGCCAGCTCCAGCATGTGCGCCAGCGGGTGCGGCAGCAGCTGCCCCAGCGCCATGGTGGCCAGCAGCTCCGTCAGGGCGCCCAGCTCGCGCGCCACCTCCGCCGATTGCGTGTGTCGGTCTGAGGGAGACATGATCAAGTATATCCGATCCGACCGTGGAATTCAGAAAAAATATTGTTTGTAATAAGTTCATTTTATTTGGATAACGTAATTAATAATAATAACATAATAATACAGCGAAAATTAGAAATAGTTCAAATATTTACATGATCAAATGTAAGTGTCTGGTTAAATCTTTAAAATAAGTGTATTTTTTTCTTATATGCTTGAATGAACGATGTCAAAATTCAAAACCTTAATCAGATAAGAATGTAAGAATTTTACCAGAAAATAACTGAATTTTAATAGGTCATTCAAAGCTGAGAAAATTAAGATATATAAATGGTCATGGTAGAGAACATTAAGGTTAAGTTCAGTTATGCAATAGGCTTCGGTACTACTTCACTAAAACGGCTCCTTTTGGTTGATACGTCGAAAAATATTAAAAAAAAGTACAAACCAATTACTAATTAATAAAACAAAAAATATTAAAAATGGCATGTTACAAAATAAAATATTTAAAAATATGTATATAGAAAAACTGCATCAAAATTAGTTTCAGGTTCACTGTAAATGAAGAAATTAGAGTAGGAAGCAACTTGTTGACGTGCAAAAATGCACTCTGCAAGTAGTAGCATCTTCTATTTTGTTTTTTTTTCGATTTACTAAGATGAGCTATTAACCGATGCAACAGCGTAACAGTCGCGACGCGTAGAAGTGCGGTGGCGAAATGCGGGGTCCTCGCGCTACGGCGTAGCGCTTCATCGCCCCGTATATGTACCGCTCGCACTCTATGTATTAACAGGCACGCGATTGGCTGCGATCTCGTCTAATGGGAAGCAATGATGCGAACTATGATGTAGCTCGCTTAGCTAGATAATGCTTATACACTTTTGCCCTGCAGAGTCCTAGGTTTTTTTGGGCCGTGGAGTTTTAGGAAGTAGACTTCGGCAGGATATTCCACTTCTTGGCCGTGCGAAAAACGAAATAAGGCGCAAATCGTTTTGTACAAGCCGATGGCACGTTAACATAAATAAACCGGCGTTCTCGATGCTCACTTGCTGTATTTCACGAATACATTTTCTATCTTACCGAGATGAGCTCGTAGCCGATGCAGCAGCGTAGCGGCCGAGGCTCGTAGCAGCGCGGAGGCGAGACACAGGGCTGGGCGGGCGCGTGCTACGCGGCGTAGAGCCGCGCGCGCTACGGCGCAGCGCTCCACCGCGCCGCGCATATACAACTCCCGCTCGATGCTCACTTGCTGTATGGCACAAATACCTATATGACACTGATCCTTTTTTGTCCCACTTCTGGACACAGGTCTCTTCTGGACACAGGACACAGGACTCAGGACCACAACTGGGCAAGGCCTAGAGTATACTCCACCACGCTACTCCATTGCGGATTGGTGGAGATATGGGTTAGTGGCCAACCAGTGTCGAATGTTTTCAAACCGCTCACAAGGCCTCCGACAAGGTTTAACGACTGCTATCCAATGATAACAACCCGGACCGACAGCTTTACGTGCTCTCCGAGGCACGGAAGCGCGTGTGTAATTTAGCCACTAGCGGCCACCCATCCAACTTCCGATCGCGCCCGACATTGGGCAACTTCGTTGATCAACCGAACAACAAAGCCGCGCCGCGCGCTTCATTATAATATACTCCAATACCAAAATAGTACCAACTAATACGGTAAATCATATCATTCATGATTACAACTTTATACAGTTTACACTTGAAGTATACGAGCAGTGGTCACCTAGTAATTTAATTTATATTCATAGTTATGTACGTATTAGAAATAAACTATAATTCGCTTGAGCGGTAAAAAGTCAACATCGTGATGACCTTATGTCCGAGAGTTTCCATAAAGTTCTCAAAGGTGTACCGGGCCGCAGTTGGCCAGCATGGGGAAAGCATAAAAAGCGGAACCCTTCTCATTCAGACGAAACCCAGGGACCAGCTGAGAAACCTGAATGGGTTGATGATGCAGAGGAAATGAATAATGCTTACAAATCTAACATGTTTCTTTTATATATCTACAAGCTTACAAAGAGATGAATCAGACCGTTAACAAAAAAGTTATAAACGAGTGCACCTCTGTTATTTAAATATTTACAACTTATTTCTAAGAAGATATAAGTTGTCTGCAAATTTTTGTACGTCTGATTATTCAGACTCAGACGACGAAAGACTTGAAAAGATTTTGACAGGTCTTCTAATGAAAGGAGACTTCAAAAATAACCAACCAACCAAGGGCGTATCATTTTCTCAACATATTACGTTAAGAAAATGATATACCCGGAATACCTGCACAGGAATCTTGCATCTACGTACCTTCGTGAAGTCCTCATCGGGCCAAGGGAGGCCATTGTACATGACGTCAGGCGAGACCAGTTCGACCAGCAGCAGCGATATTGACGTAGCCCCCTCAACCACTCCACTGTTGCCGTCCTACAATGAAAACGTATTTGTAACAACTTGCAGTCGACTTGAGACGCTCTACACAGTGCACAACACAATGTAAGACTATAAGCCGCGCCAATAATGAAGCGAACATAAAATTGCGCCTTATACTTGAATTTGACGACCCGCATGGCGCAGCGGTTGCCACATCGGTTCGACACGCAGAGGGTTCGGATTTGATTCCCGGCCAGACATCTAAATGATAAATTTAGATTTCTGTACTGGGTCTGGGTGTTTGTGTATTAATCTTGTATGTGTCCATAGCACTCACGTTACAGGGTAGTGAGTATTGTGAGCGTAGAAAGCGTTCATTGAATTGATAAAAAGTAAAGTCCGCAAAAAAACGAAGTTATATATTATATTCAGTATTTCATGTACAACAAACTGTATTGTGTAAATAGAAGCTATACAGAATAAAATAAAATAAATAAATGAGAAAGTAAATCATGATTATAAAATGTAAATTACTTACATAATCCATACTAATATTATAAACGCGACAGCATGCCCGCCTGTGTGTTACCTTTTCACTTATAAACCGCTCAACCGATTTCGACAAAATTTGGCAACGTGATAACTTGCATCTTGAAAAGCGATATAGGTCATATTTTGTCTCAAAAATAAACAGATACTTTCGCAATTATCGTATTAGTATAGATAAAAAAATTGTATTTAGTCAAACCAATAATAAGCGTAGCTAGGCACTCATGTGCTGATTACACGCAACACTGTATTAATTAGAATTGTTACAAGCTCATGTGTACTTATGAGTGTCATTCACGGACTTAAAACCGCGGATTAAGTCCGTATATTATTTTAACGGCAAAGAAAAAACAAAATGAATGAATCCTTCATCTAAACTACAGTGCAATAATAACTGACTGTTACTCACGTCTTCTTGTCCAGCAATTGTGCATGGATGGTTCTGAACAAAAATGTAACTTGTAAATAGGTGTTGATAGCTGGTAGAACTGTAGTTCGTCCGGGGAAGTGCCACCGCCGCTCTCATAATTCGCCGTGAAGCTGTTTTTGTGTATCAGTTGGAGAGATGCGACCGTCGGGCACACTTACAGCGGTCGGGCAGCGAGGCGACCATCTTAACCCACAGGGGTGGTGACGCGTCTAAGTACGATCCTAGATAGAACTTCAGTTTTGTTTGTGGTCACATGTGGGTATCAGTGGGCAGCAGTAACCAATTAACATCAGGTGGTCTGCATTAGTTACTCTTCAAATATAAAAAACCTAATATTATTATTTTATTGACTGCAACCCTTTTTTAAGTCCCGCTGGGCATGAGTCTCTTCCTATAATGAGTGTAAGCCTCAATAACACCCCATCACACTCCGAAACGGATTGGTGGGGGGAGAGAGGCCAAACCATATCAGATACTTTAGAACCAACTATAAGGCTTCCGATTGAGGCTATCAATGGTAACAACTGGGACAGACAGCTTAATGTGCCCTCCAAAGCACGAAAGCGCCCACGAACTTAACAACTCCATTGTGGCCTACCTCAGCGGATTTCAATGCTATTTAGGATCGATTACAGATGGCCATGGACGGCAGTGTCCACTTACCATGAGATGTACTTCTCGTTTGCTACTTCTACTAAAAAATGTATACTCACCATGCAAGCCATTAGAGCGCCCATGAGCAGCTCGTTGTTGGTGGTAAGAATGGGTGGGATGTCGTCGTCCGCGCGCTCGGTGCCCTTGCGCACACCCTTGCCGATGATCCCTGCGTGGAACACCGAGGTGTGGCTCTGCGTCAGCTGGGTTATCGGACCCTGGACATTGAATAGGTGAATTTAATTGGTGCCAACAGGCGATTTCACACAATTATAATGTATACCAATCGGTAAATCTCTATACAGTCAGTGGACAGATTTGTGGACACACGAACGTACTCACACGGTTGTACACATGTATGCTGGGGCGCATGCGCACTACTTCAAAACTAATCTCCACAAAAGCCACGCATGCACACTGCCAACTTTAAAACCACTTCAAAACCAGTTCCCGCTCAACGTACATAGGATCACTTTCAACTTCAAAACCAATTTCTACTTAACGCAACGCAAGTATGTCAACTTCGAAACTAATCCCCACTAAACGCACACGTGCCCGCATGCTCGCACGCCACTCGAAACCCATCCCCACCTACAACGACCCCCACTCACGTGTTTCTGGTTGAGGTGTATGAGCAGCTCGTCGCGCGCCCAGTCGCGCGGCGCGGCCGCCGTGTTGGCGACGACGGGGCGGCTGCCGAACAGCTCGTCCGCGCGGAACATGGCCGTCTCCAGCAGCTCGCGCAGCGCGATGGCGCGCGCCAGCTTGCTGTGCAGGCACAGCTTGCGCAGCAGCCGGCACGCGGTCTGCACGCCCAGGATCTTCATCATTAGCTCTGCGGAGGACGGAACGGTGATTGAATGAAGGGAGCGCTGGAACTACTTGGATAACTTCAGACTACAGAGAAAATTATAATTCTCATTGGAGACTAACTTCACCCTGTTGCAACTGCGCGCGCAACTTTTGTTTCATTTTTTCTTTAATAGCTTGTGTCAGAACCGTAACAAGTGGTGATATTTTGAATTCTAACATTAGTGTCTGGGAGTAGAATCCTGATTTTTTAAAGTTGTGTATATTATTTTCAATTTATTTTTTATTGTATTTTTTTCTTAATGTCATTATCATACTGTACCCCATTACACAGAATTATTGTCAATGATATGATGCTTGCTAACAAAATGCCAGTATGTCTATAAGATACGACTATTTGCAAAACATCATAAGTAATATATATTAAAAAATATGAAACATGACAACCCAACATGCTTGCATGCATGCAACAACCCATTGCTGATCCACTGTTCCACGAGTCCCCTCTTAAGATGAGATGAGAAGTGAGACCGTAGTCTATGCCCTTAAAGTGCTTGGCACATTTCACACAACTTCGAAAACTATTTTTATTTAATAATGAAATATAAAATAAAATATCGTACCCTCCTCATGAAGACATCTAAAGAAATACTTGACGGTAGCTTGAACCACCTTTATGATGGCCTCCACGCTGGGCGGCGGCGCGGTCGAGCCCGTCAAGTCGATTCGGTCCAAAACCTGGTGTTGTATTTATAATATCATCATACATAAAATTCAAACTAAATAAATAAACTGAATACAACCCTATTTGAAAGATAATCATCATCATCAGCCTATTACTGTCTCGCTGTTTGCATGCGACTCTGAATGAGGAGGGCTAAGCCATCGCCCACCATGCTGGCTGAGTGCAGTTTGGTAGACTTCGAACACCTTCCAAAACTTTTACAGAGAATACTCAGACGGGCAGGTTTCTTCACGATGTTTTCCTTCACCGTTAAAGCAACTGATAATTCATTTTTAAGATAAAATAACACACGTTTAAGTAGTATGTATAGCGATTCGGTAGATAAATGTCAGGTCGCTTGACTGACAATGACGTATGCTATTGGTGCTACCTCACAGACCAGCGTTTGAGAATGTGTGACCACAAATAATGTCGCAATGTTTACATTATACGTGAGTGTCGTTTGGATACATGCAAATGTGTGCGTCACAGCAGAGAGGATATTTTTATGTTTGAAGAGTAGAAAACTAGCGTGTAGGCCATCTGGTGTTAAGTGCTCATTGCAGCCCATCACCCACACCAAACCTCACAGAACTATAGCCCTATCGTAGATACTTCACTATTCCCGAGGACGAGATGGTCGCCTCACTGGTACGTGTACCCGACAATCACACCTCTCCAACCACAGGAATTGCCTCGCGCCGAATGATGAGTACCCCTCCGGTCAAACTATAGTTCTACCACCAGGCAAATAGAATATCGCGGCGACAGTACCCAGGGAAGAACGACGACCCGCGTGGCGCAGCGGTTACCGTACCGGTCCGACATGCGGAGGGTTTCGAGATCGATTCCCGGTCAGGTAGACATCTAAAGGATGAATCTAGATATCTGTTCTGGATCTGAGTGTTTACATACTCGTCTTGTATTTGTCCATAGCACCTACGGTACAAGGTATATATCCTAGTATGGGGTTATGGACGTAAAAAGCGTTTGTTAAAAAGAAAAACATATGGATTTGGACACGATAACATTTCTAGCATTCATACATCGTCGAGTGGAACAAGCTAACGTCCACGTCGGGGTATGCTCACCTCGGCGAGCGCGTGGCACGTGGGCATCTCCGGGAGGGTGGCCATGGCGGCGGCGGGGCGCGCGCGCAGCAGCGCCGCCGTGTCGCGCAGCGCGCCGCCCAGCGCGCACAGCGCCGCGCCCAGCGCGCGCGACACGGGCCGCGTGCGCAGGTGCGCCACGCGCCCCGTGCCCTCCCACCTGTGCGTCGTGGACATTTTTGTTATGTCATTTGTTTTTTTTGGGAACTCTTTTGTTATTTAATTTGTTTCTATTAAGCGAAATTTCTATATTATTCGTTTTTGTTATGTATTGTTAACGACACGCGTGACGCAGTGGTAACCATATCGGTTTGACAAGCAGAGGGTTCCAAGTTCGATTCCGGCCAGGCAGACATCTAAATGATGATTACTGCTCTAGGATTGGTTGTTTGTCTACTCGTCTTTCTATATGTCCATGGCACCCACAACACCTTGAATACTAATGTAGGGCTATGAGTGTACAAAGCGTTATTTATTTAATAAGTAGAATCATAATTCTTCCGGGAATGTGCCACCGCCGCCTTCACCATGCAGCGTGAAGCAACTCTTGTATTTTAATTGCAGAGATGTGGTGGTGATGGTACACTTACAAGCGAGGCTATCTTTTTAGTTCTCAAAAATGACGCTTCTACATACAACATGAGTGCCATCAGAGACTAGATGTCCATGGACTGCAGTGACCATTTAATATCAATAACCTGCACGCTCGTTTGTTTCTCTTCAAACATAAAACAAACTCACCTCAACAACTTCATGAGATTGAGACAGTAATGGTGCAGGTACGTCTTCTGGTCCTCCGGCACGGTACCCTCCACAAAGCACCTCTTGATCTGGGTGTCGGATATCATGGCGTCCCTGAGTCCGTGCTCCACGCCCGCGGTGACGAAGCCCTGGTAGCGCTCCGAGTCCACGCTCACGTCGGGCGAGTCGCTCGGCACGTGCATGGTCATCGTGCCGGACATGATCCGCACGAGCAACGCCAGGGTCTTGTCGTCCCGCGAGTACTGGAGCAGGTAGCTGATTGTGCTCACGAACTCGGACGGCTGGTTGTAGCCTGAATGTACAAAATATACAATTGAAACCCTTGTACTGATAGTTCCATACCAGGGTGCTCCGGGCCGTAAGCGCCGTGTACGCTGCGAAGACGACTACACAAAAACACCCAGGCTCAGCGCAAAAATCTTAATTCGTCGTTTGGACGTCTGTCTAGCATCGAACCCGCAACACTTCGTGCTAGACCTGTACTGTTGCCGCTGCGCCACGCGACTTGTCGATTTTCAAGACATAACTCTTTACGAACTCCACCAATCCGCATTGGAGCAGCGTGGTGGAGTCCTCTAGGCCTTCCCCAGTTGTGGGAAGGGACCCATGCCCAGCAGTGGAACATAAAAAGGGTTGGAGCGAACTCTTTATACGCGTTACGTTAAATTACAATAAAAATTTGCACGCAAACCGTACCGTCACATGAAAACGACAGTTTCAAAACAGTCGTTTGTTCTGATAAAGCAATGAGCACGTATTTAACAAACGAATAGCAAATAATATACATTGGAAATATTTTTTCATATAATTATTATGTGACACGTACACAAAAGACAAAATTGAGATAGACAAAAAAACATTTTTTCCTTTTTAAGAGTATGCATAAGACCATAAGTACTTACATACGTGCATAAGAACTTAATAAATGTAAAAAATACTATTTTGCGAAAGATAAAAGATTTTAAAAAGAAAAAGAAATTCTTACAAACTAATATAAGTATTCTCGCTATAGAGTACTGTTCCAACTGGTTGCCGTCCAGGAGTTTATCGCGCAAGATGTGAATTTCTTCAGCCGCGCTCGTCAGCAGAGGCAACGTTTGGTCCGGGAACAGACTTTCAAACTCCAGCTTCTGGAGGAGATATTCTGAAAAAAAAACATTTATAAGCAAATAAAAAAGTGACCGTTCTTTTATTTCTATTCTCGGGGTAAAAGTGAGGCCCTCTGTTACTCCTAGTAAAATCCTCTATTTTTGTGGGTAATTCCCACGCAAAGTAGTTCAGTGCCCTCCTAGATTAGTCCGTATCGACAGACAAACAGACATACAATAAAAAAACATGTAACCATAGATAAATCCAGTCAATCTAAAAGATCTCCAGATTAGCCCGCACAGATAGACAAAGATAAAAAAAATAAAGTCACCATAGGTAATTACTTCAAATTATAAGACACAACTACCAACATTTTTTTTCAATCATGTAGTTTTATATAACCCTAACCTATATAACAAAACAAAGCATTCTTTAAATATTTCAGTAAACCCATTACTATGCAGATTCAAATGAGCCATTTTGTACGTGAACATACGAGAAATAAACCAAAAAAACGATGTTTCGTATAATGTTTAATAGGTGGTAGAACTATAGCTCGATCAGAATCCACCGTGATGCGATTCTTATTTCGTTTGGACAGCTGAGGTTCTCGGATGCACTTACATATGAGACGATCATCTCAATTCTCACGAGTTGTAACGCATCTGCATACGACCTCACCTAGGACTTCAGTTCTGTTTGAAATTAGATTTGGGTGTCCATGGGCTGGAGTGACCACTTAACATCAATTGGATTGCACGCCCGTTAGCTATTCTTCTACCATCACATAATATATATATCAGGAATATCATAATCATAACTTACCCAATAACTGTCTGCAGAAGAGGTTTCTCTGAGCATGCTTCAGCAGCAAGAGGAAGCAGTGTACGTCGGACCTCTGCAGCAGAGGCACCAGGGTGGCCGGCCCCACGCCCTCCCAAGCTCCGCTGTACCTCTGGTACGCACAGATAGCACACAGTCTGTCTACCACATTGTCAGTTACTGAAACATTTAAATGCCACTGTTTATTTATAGTGAGAACTTAGTGGTAAGATTCCGGCTTCTAACGCGGGGGGCCCGGGTGATGTCCCCTGTTTCAATGTTATCTATAGTAATATAATAAAGATGAAGATTTTGTTTATTTAAACGCGATAATCTCTAGAACTCCCAGTCGGATTTGAAAAATCTTTTTGAATTAGATAACCTTTATAGCACAAAATATCATCATCATCTATATTATATATATAAAAATCGATTGCTGTGTGTTAGTCTCGCACAAGCTCGAATATTTTGTTTTAATCGCTTCAATACCGGGGTGATATGGAAAAAAATGAGGAAAAATCAAAGAAACAGGCGAAAAATCGAAAACATCGAAATTGGTACTTTTGTATCGGAATTAATTTAGCATAGCGATCAAATCAATCTTAGGTGGTAAGAAGTATACCGGGTCATATCATTTTAAATAGAAATCCTTACATGTATTTTCAATGTCTTGGATGAGAGCTTTTAATACGATGTCGGATTTCGACGCCAGGTTCAGTAAATAGGGGATGACGTCGCGTTTCTTCTCAGCCACGCTGTCTTCCCTTATCGCCTCCTGGAATATTAAAACATTCATACCTTTCTATTGTAACTTAGTAGCATTAGATTAATTCCCTCTAAGGTAATTACAAGTAGTCACGCCAGTCCTCCCTTCGAGCATTCCTTCACACCGTATGACCGTCTGCTACTTCTATATTATCAAAAATAAAACGCAGCTAAGTTCGTGTCGGGCCGCACGCAACGAAGAATTCCGTAGTCGGGATGAACATTCAATTGCCTACATCATCTATCGTATCAATATTTGAAAGACGGTAAAACTATAGTTTTTGGCCACTAACCCATATCTCCATCAGTTCGCATTGGAACAGCATGGTCAAACGTGTTCCAGCCCTCTCCTAGTTGCGGGGAGAGTACCGTGCCCAGCAGTGGGACCTAGAAGAATTGCAGCCGTCTAAGAGTAAGATGGCTGTGACATATGGACGGACGAACATGACAAATCATAAGTTTCGTTTATGGCATTTGGATACGGAACCCTAAAACTTACGTGGAAGAGGTCCAGTAGCGCAGCGCGCACATGTAGCAGCGCGGGGGGATGATTGGCAAGGTGTGCGAGAACGGCGCGCGCCGCGTCCGCCCCCAGCGCCAACGCGCGCGGCGCCACCAGCGCGGGCTCCGCGCGCCCCACCCAGCCCACCGCCCACGAACACGCTCGGCAGTCTACATTATATTTATATTTTTATTCACAATTCCTATCCAATGAAACAATGACGTTACTAATTAGTCTAAACTGTCATTTTTTTATGTTTGAAAAGTAGTAAACGACCATGCAGGCCACCTGATGTTAAATGGTCACTGCAGCCCATGGACACCTGGATCTAACCTCTAACAGGACTGAAGTTTTATCTGAGGTCATACTTTACTACTCCTGAAGACTAAGATAACCGCCTCACTATAAATGTGCCCGCAACCGCACCTCTCCAACCAAAACACACTAACTGCTTCACGGCGGATAATGCGGGCGGTGGTGGTACCTCCCCAGACTTAAGTTTTACAACCTACTACAAAAATTTTTTACTAAGTACAATTAAATCCAAAATTATAATATAAGCATCCCATACATACCCAGCATCATGTCAATGCACTTTGCTCTCTCCTCAGCATTCAGTAGTGTCAGGTTTTGGGTGGTAATGTCCAGCAACACTCTTACTGGCTCTGTGCTTTGTAGTAATGCATCTGAAATAAGTCAATTACATCATAATAGAGCCACTCAGAAATTATGGACTTTCAACTAAATATTATCATGGAAAAACTATAGTTTGCCTTGACCAATGTACTTTTTTTTTTTAGTGGGTTGAATTTTAATTGTTTTTAAAAATTAATTGAATTTTAATTTTTTCTTTTTCAAAATCAAACAATTACATTTACATGAAGAAACTTGACGAAAGGCGTGTTATAGTAAATCCTGTACTTAGCAGACAATAACCATATTAATATTACAAGTCTGATCACTAGATCTAGACTAAAATTAATATGGATATTGTTATTAATGAGAACCCATAATTTGAAGATAACATTGATACAACCCACACAGCTATGCTTATTTATGTATATTACGAAATTTCATTACCATTTAATTTTACTCTATGATTATATACTTAAGCCATCAACTGTCAGAAGGCACCGAATTTCAATCCACAATCAAAACAGTCTTATTATTAAAATTAGATTACTATGATGATATCCATTTTAAAATTTCTCATTAAAAAAATTGGGGAAAATGAAAATACAGTCTTGAGTGCATCAAAGCTGAAATAATTTTGTCTTATTTTTGTTAACTTCAACATGACCCTATGTATATAATAAAACTACTCTTTCCTGTGACTTTGTCTGCATAGAATTAATACTTCGAGTAACCTATTTTTTTCTCCAAGCTTTTATCAATCTCCATACTTATTTAAATATGATTTTCAGGATAAACACTATTCTATATTCTTCCCAAAGTTTCAAACTATCTCCATATCAAATTAAATTTAAATTGGTTCAGCGGTTTAAGCATGAAAATGTAACAAACAGACAAAGTTATTTTCACATTTAGAATGTTAATATCAATACATTATCAAAGATGTCAATAATAGTTATCTATGTATAGCTTGAAGGTTTCTGTAAAGTTGGAAACCATTGATAAAAAGAGGCCGAGATGTATAATCAACTATACTCACTTGGCAGGTTAGCTTTGTCAGTAGCTATGTCCATGATCAGTTTGATACACCAAGGGGCGATGAATGGTGCCCAGGCCTCCCCTAAGTTGCACAGCTCTGGCCCAATCATGCTCACACTTTCCATTGAACCAGTTGCACTTGGGTCTGCCTGTTTGTACCAAAAAAATATATATAGAATATATATTCATTATTTGAGAGTTTTTAAACACTTAACTCACGTGTATTTTTTAGGAACACCTAATTAGTTTTGGACATATGAGGTTTCCCTTCATAAGTTTCCATCTTTTTATTGTGAAGTCAATTGAACGGGAACTTCTTACTATGTGTTAGGATTCTCACAAAACTTTTAGTTATA
>DWKL01002247.1:0-13007 GCA_018249415.1 Phareas burnsi | reverse complement strand
TCTACGATCTCTTGGGATTCAGGACCTTGTCCTCCCATCCAGACAAAATCGTAGCTATGCCGATATGGTGGATTCCTGAATATTTCTGGAGTAAATGAGAAAAGTGTGATAACGCTCTAGATTCAACTCTGACGGCTAAGTTGGAACCTAATAGGTGTTCCAACTTAGTCCTCAGGAATAACAAAGCAACTACGATCGAGCTCAGGCAACACATCTATTCAATTTGGTATGGGTTACAAATGACCGTGGGCAGCTGTGACCACCTAATACGATATCTGGTGGATACAGCCCACCAGACGTTCGTTCACTGCGTCCATTTCATAAATAAATAAAATCTTCTTGTAAATTACTCCATACAATCAATTTAGTTATTTCTTAGATTAATCCATTCAGTTTATGTTTTTTTAACATTATATATGTACCATAAACGGATCTGTATAAAAATACGAACCTGTTTTTTAACCATTTATAAACATATAATATAAGCGGGAGATCCAGTAAAAATTTTAATATTTATTTATGAACTACATATAATCATCGCTAATAATGTCTTTTTTTTCGATTCGTTACAAAAAGGTATGAAATTTCTGTCGTTTTTTACTTTTATCATCTATATTTTAAAAAACGTTATGCCAGTATGTCACTGTCACATGACCTGTCAATTTATTCAAAATTGTTCTTCAGCGAATACAATACTTGCTTGGCACCACATTTAACCATGTTGCCTGAGAATATTACCTACTTATAAGTCACAAATTACTGTCGACCATTGTTATGAGTTTTGTAATCACGGTAGTGCGCGTGTCCCATAGACAACATAGACGACCATTGTCTCCGGTTTCGTAACGCAACCGCGTAATTAGCCGCCATTTTTAAAAAGTAAAACTTTTTTGGCGCGTCGTGTTTTCTTTTCAACGTTCGAAAATCGAAAGCTGACAAGGTCGTCAATGAATTGATGGATTTCCGAACGCTTTATTACGTTTTGTTTGTAATGTAATGCGCATTCTTTTCATTGTTGAAACTTATTTAAACGTTGTTAATAATTTTGTAGGTATTTATGGTTAAGCGGGGATTTGTATACGTAACTACTTATTTTTAAATAAAAAATTAACATGTATGTGTATTCAAACGCGTGATATGTTTACGTGTTAAAAGTTACAATTCATTGGCGACATTGATGATTGTCGATATAACTAATTGCATACCCATCCGTTATTAACAATCGCAATCAAAGGTCGTTGAAACTGTCGTTTTCGTGTGACAGTATACGCGCGCATTTATTTAATTTTCACACTTTTTCCGAAATGCGCTTAAAGTATGACTTCCAAAATAGTGTCGTAGGTTTTTGTGTTATATACAAAATATAAATATAATAATTATATGTATTTATATTATACTCCAATAAAATAAGGATTTAACCAGCCTTATAGAAACGTAAGTGCTTCGAAGCCTAAAATATATATTATAATATAATAATCAAGCTCACCTTAAACTGATTTGGTCCATTCTGCCATTTTTACTAAAATAAAAAAAAATATAATGAACCCAGATGGCATTTAGCAACTAGCGTAATCATATAAAGCACAAACGAACACAGGAAAGCTTGATGTGTTTCCTATAACAAAAACGGAATTGCTAAATGCAATCGATTACAGCCTAAGCGTTCACACGCTCAACAACCATTCACATAAACACAAACGCACACACAAGCTAATGCCTAGCCCGAATGATCTGTTTACAATTATCACCACTTTCCATTTTACTGAACATCGCATTGCGGAGTTGAAGATGTCACTATGTGCGACAGTTTATTGATTATCACGGCTCTGTTTACAGATAAAGAAGGTTTTTAAAGGTTTAGAAATAGCTGAACCAATTTCGACTAATTCTAGTACTACTAGTTTTTGTGTAGTAATCGAAAAAATCCACGAATCTATTATCTTAATATAGCAGCAACTCGTTACATGTTCGATGAGTAGTAAACGAGCGTGCATGCTACCCGATGTTAAGTAGACCCTGCAGCCCATAGACATCCACATATAACTCAAAACTGAAGTTCTATCTGAAGTTATATGTAGATGAGTCACTACTTCTGAGGACTATGATGGTCGCCTCGCTCTAAGTGTGCCCGGCAACCTTACCTCTCCAGCCGAAACACAAAAACTGCTTCACGGCGGATTATGAGGACGGCGGTGGTACTTCCCCGGATGAACTATAGTTCTACCACGTATTACTACGCAATTGCTGGACACGGATGCCACCACGCTGCACTTGTACGGATTGATGGAGATATTAGCCAACTCTATATCTTAAGATGGATATGACAAATATTGCAAATCGAAAATAATTCTATCTACTTGGTACCTTTTCGGGCTTAATCCGCTGAAGCGATTTCGATAAAATTTGGCCGTTGCTACGCATCTTGTGAAAGTACATAAGCCATGTCTTATCCTGAAAATATTTGAATTTCTTTCATTATCATCATTACCATCATCCACAATTTCCCCAAACCAATACTGGGAATGGGTCTCTCAGAATAAGAAGGGTTAGGTTATAGTCCAACACGTTGGCTAAATGTGGCTTGGTACATATACTTTCGAGAACTTTACAAAGAACTCTCAGTACAAAATATTTCACTTCCTCAAATATCGATAATTCCTAATCGCTTCTAATCGAGTAAACCGTACGAAAATGATGTCAACCCGAGCGATTGCTCGACTATTTTCAAGAACTGATTGATAGACTAATAGGTTCCATAGGTCATTCGAAGGGCCGTGTTTTGAAAGCCTGTGGGCTGAGACCTTCGAGCACGAATGGGATAGAGATCGAGATTAGAAATGTGATCAAGATACGTAAAATATTCCTAAGAATAGTATGATCAGTTGTTGTGAGATGAATTGTCAGTTATACGACATTGTCAGTGTAACAACATCATAATGAGGTCGGCCAGAGATCCACAAACTGTTGCATTTCCTGAGGACTAAGTGGAAAAGACTCGTATATCGCCTTTACCTCACCCTTGAAACCAGAACATAGCGTAGGTGTGATCTGGTTTCTTTCCAAAATATAATATGTAATACGCAGTCATAGCCTAGTGGTTAAAAGTCGGCCTCTTGCTAATGTTTCGATGTTATGTACGTATTGGACATTAATTATTACTTGCTTTAACGATGAAGGAAAATATTGTGAGGAAATCTCCATGCCTGAGAGTGGTTTGTAAAGTTCTCGAAGGTGTGTCAAGTCTGCCAATCGGCACTTGGCCAGCGTGGTGGACTATGGCCTCAGCCTTCTCATTCTGAATGGGATATTAGTGGGTTTATGATGATGATTATGATGATGGCATTTATATATTAATAGGTGGTTTAACTATAGTTCGACTTGGGAGGTACCACCACTCTCACAACCAATTCTTGTGTGTCTCTTGGAAAGGTGTGGTTATCGGTTACACTTACAAGCAAGGCGATCGTCTGAGTCCTCGGGAGTAGTGACGCATGTTCGTACGACCTTAGACGGCTTCAGTCCTGTTTGAGATTAAATGTGGGTGGCCGCTGACGGCAGTGACCATTTAACATCCGGTGGCCTGCACGCTCGTTTGATACTCTTCTTAGGAAAAAAAAATGTTTGACGAATTTCAAAAACGTTTATTTGATGTGCACTCTACAGTTTGTCAAATTCGCTCTCCTCCTCCATGGTTATAATGTAACCATAAAATTGTGGGCATCAACCCACGCTGTGGCATCGTTATCCGCAGAATTACGACTCCAATATGGATATTAAAAATCAAGAGAATCTTTACTATGCTGTTATGTAATTTATATTTTGTAACAAGTTTAATAAGATGAGGGATTTGACAAAATTTCATTATCATCAACTCTTTAATGACCTATTTACTACAGAGTGGAAGCTCCAGGGATGGTTTCAGATAAGGGTTAGGCAATAATGTACCACGCTGGCTAATTGCGGATTAGTTCACACACCTTCGAGAAAGAACTCTCAGGCATGTATGTTTCCTACTATGTTTTCGTACTTGCTTTACCGTTAAAGTTAGTGATCATTAATTTTTAATACGCACATAACTTCGAAAACTCAGAGGTGCGTGCAGGATTCGAATCCCGAACCTCCGTAGTGACAATTCAACCAGAATTCAACCACTAGGCTATTCCGGCTTAACAAAATCTATTATAAATATTTTTTAAAGTGTTAACTTTTCAAGTTGCACTGATTGTAGAATTTATAAATTGAATATTTTACATATGGAAAATGGATAGTACCGCGGTCCATATGTAAAATATTAATTTTTATGGCCGAAGCGCGCAAACCGCCGCGGTTTGTGTAAATCGTAACCGATCTGCAAAGTTGAGTAACGTCGAGCGCGGGAGTTGAATGGGCGATAGCTAGTGACTAAATTTCATGTAAAGCATGGAAGCTTATCTGAAGCTTTAACCCGTAGGCTGTCGGCCCCGGTTGTTATCATTGGATAGCAGTCGTTGAACCTTGTCGAGGGCCTTATGGACGAGAAAACTACTGACACATATTGGTCACCAACCTGTAGCTCTTTCCACCAATATTGGTGAAGTACGCTCCAGATCTCCCACGATTGTGGGAAGATCCCCGCACCGTGCAAGGGGATATAAATAGGGTTGTAGCAATGTTAGATCTACTAAACCGATTTCAATGGGATTTGCAGTCAAAGATTGAGGGTTATAAACCAAAAATGTTTCGGGATCCTGCGTCAAATTTGAGAAACAGTGCACGCATGCAGACGCAAGCAAAATCTCGTTTACAAGTATGTATAGGTACGTACATATAATACGTACATTATAAATATGGATGGGGCTAGTTATCGCTAAGCCGGCTTGACTGGCTTGTTTGATAACTAAATTTAGAACTTTACTTTCATAGTATGTAGTTCCCGTGGGAAAAAAATTGTTGGCGAGCTGAGATTTATATTTAGTTGGAAATATACTCGTATATTCGCCGGTGTCGGTTTGTCCGACCGGCTTATCCTCGCTTCAGGTGACGGGAGGGCTGTCAGATATTCCGGCCCAAAAATTAAACTTTATACAGCGAAGAACGCTGCCACGGTTCTGGGCACTACGCCACAGGCTAAAGTTAGACGGCATATTTAATAGGTAAATAATTTTAAAATTACATGAATTATATTATTATTCGTAAATACCTGTATTAAGTTAAAATATATTCATATTAAATTTGTACCTATTCCACAACGTTTTCTACACTCATAGCCCTACCTCATTCCCTGTGTCCCGGATGTCATGGACACATACAAAGACGAATACATAAATACCTACACTGGGTGGACTATGGCCTGCCTTATAATTCTGGATAGGTTAGGAATTGTCAACAACGAGACAACAAAAAAATTATTTCATTTCAATACATTACTATTAAGTGTCCCAAAGAATATGTTAATTTAATACGTCCTATGTGAGATTTTTTGTAAAAGCTGTGATAACTTGGTGGTACCAATTTCGACTACATACGCTGCTTTGAATCCCTCTACAGACCTTTGATTTTTCAGTGTGCCTATTCGAAATGAATTATCACATGATTTTATCGTAAAGGAAAACGTGAAACCAACATATCTGAGAGTTTTTTGATAGTTCTCAAAGATGTGTGAAGTCTACCAAAAGCACTTGGCCTGGTAGACTATGGCCTAACCCTGAGGAAACCCGTGCCCAATATTACATTAACGGGTTGATGATGATGATAAAGTAGTACATACAAAAGGATTTGTTTTTGCTTTTATTAAACAAATATGAATATCAGCTTGATTGCCGTCGTATTAATCGCAGCTCGACCGCTACGATCACAACACAGACAAAAAGTAGTTTTTTGGTAGTTAAATATTCGCGAAATCACGTGTAGGTATCGCTTGATGGTAGAAAAACTTTTAGTGGTTGACGGCGGCACACCCGTTTAATAGGGAGAACTATAACAGTTTGTGCCGGGTACCACCGCCGCCCTGATAATTCGCTGTGAAGCAATCAGTATTTCGATTGGAGAGGTGCGGTTGTAGGGTACACTTACAGCGAGGCGACCATCTTAGTCCTCGGGAATAATGGCGCATTTACGTACAACCTTATATAGGACTTAGTTCCTGTTTGACGTTAGACATAGATTATAGATGGGCTGCAATGACCACTTAACATCAGATGGCCTACACGCTCGTTTGCTACTCTTCTTATAAAAAAAAATCAGATTCATATTTCTGCTTTATAACTTTTGTAACACATAGAGGGTTCCGGGGTTGATGTTCGGTCGGGCAGATATCTAAATGAAGAATTAAGATTTATGTTTAGGGTCTGGGTGTTTGTGTGCTTTTCTTTGGGTGTGGCGATTGCACTCAAAATACTGTGAATCTTTGAGTGAGAAAGTGTTATTATTGTAAAGTATAATTATAATAGTGATGGTAACGTGTGTTGTGGTTTGAAGGGTGTAGTAAGGCCTATCTTACGGATTCAACTTGTTCTCGAGCAAATCGTATGCTCAATATTAAGTAGAAGCTGTACTGGTTGCCTATGGACGACAATCATCTCTAAACATCATGGGATCTGAATGCAGCATAAGAGGAAGCAAGTGTATGTTGAAATATATACCTACATAGAAGGGATGAACATTCACTTAGAAAACTTGTATAATGATTATTGTCTATGGTTCTTTTTGAATATAGAACTAAAATTTTTCTTATATAATTTGAAAATAAAATTCACTCCGTAGGAAGGCTATGAAATAAAACTGTAAAATCTAGAAAATTATTTTTTCCATTGAGGTTTCTCTAAAAAATATACATTTTTTATTTATTCTAAAATAAGCGACAGATCGTGAAAGTTTATCAACCGGTAAATCCCTAACAATGGCGTCGAGTCGAAAACCAGCTGAAAAAGAATTCTGGCAAATCCGCAACAAGACAGAACTGGACACTGACGGCAAGCGCGCGTCGGTAGTCACGAAGCTGGCAGGGTTGCCACTTGTTGCTTTTATGTTGCTTGCATTGTTGTTATGAAAGTTAAGACTACACTATTGGATCGCGAACGTTGAAAAACACAGTACAGTACAGTAGTGAAATTATTGTAATTAACGACAATAACAATTCTTTTAACATCTAAATCCACAGCGATTAAAAAGCCCTGCCAGCTACTACAAGGCGAACTTCCTACCTTACCAGGGTTCTCATACCATACTGCACTATAATTCATGGGGGAGAGGGGGAGATCATTCGGATCTCGGGGGTATTTCCTCGCCCGGACTTGTTTTCTAGGAGATGAATACCTCCTGGTGACTGCTAATATTTACACATAGTAATCGGGGTCGTCAACCCCATCTCCAGCGAAACTACCCTCCTCTTTGTCAACTGCCCTCCACTTCACAATATTAATTCAAATTATCACTTCTACCATTACAATAGCATGAAAATAAGGAACGAGCACGCAGTACACCTGATGGTAAGTGGTCACTGCCGCCAACGGTCAACTGTTATCGAGTAGAATTTGAGTTCTACACAGCCTCGATTGCTACACCTATGCTTTAACAAAAAAAATTGCTTGAAACCCTATTTGATGTTATGGTATTTTAGTTCGCTTCTTTTCTGTTTTAACAATGAAAAAACTACCAGCCAGGTAAGGCCAGCTTTACTTTACTAGAATTCCGGGGCATATATGCCCCCGCTCGCCTTCAACACTTAATTAAGACAAAACTCTTGTTTTTCTCTTTATGCTGGAAGTAGTATAAATGAACACAGAAGCCAACTATTTATCTAATTCCACGTAACACAACACCGGCTATGGACTTTTTACGATATTGCGTAAGCGAATAATCGAATAATGAAGTGGCATCGATGGAACCAGTTTAGAATCGAGTTCACGATGTGAGTAGCGTTGAGGTACGAACGAGTGAGCACATGGATGCGGTATATCACTTGTTAGGAATATTTGCTATAATTATTAAAATAAAATATGTCAGTATTCCATTTTTTATGATGACATATAAAAAACAAGATATATATATATATATTTGACTATTTTACAGACGAACGTATTTTTGTTCGATTTAACGAACTTAAAATTTAACGAATTTAAAAAAACAATACAATTATAATCATAATTAAAAATGGGAATCTATTTAGTTTTTATTAAATTAGGTGCACATTTATTTCGTACGTCAAATACGGGACTTACAAGAAAAAATAATACGAGTAAAATACGGGACAGGAGCAGTCCCGGCGAGATATTTACAATTGTGACTGAAATTCGGGATGTCCCATGAAATACGGGAGGTCTCGCAATACTATAAAGAAGATACTTCCACGAGTCGCTTGATTTGGGAGCTCAAGACTTTCAGGACATCAAATAGAATTTAAATTTTATTTTGAATTGGTTACAATTATCCAAGGCAGTGACTACTGGCCACTTACAATCAAATGGATTGCATGCTGCAAAAAAAATTACATCGTCAACCAATTAATGCCTTATTGCTGGACACGAGTTTTGTCTCACAATGAGAAGGATTAAGCAATAGTCCACCATGCCGGCCAAGAGCAGATTGATAGCCTTCACACATCTTCGAGAACGTTCACCTCCCCACGATGTTTTCCTTTAACGTTAAAGCAAGTGATCATTAATTCCTAATACGCACATAACTTCGAAAAATCAGAAGTGCGTGCGGGATGCGATCCTTCTTTAAAATAAACAACACTAACCGCAAAACAACAAACAGAAAAGACATAGTTAGCCCTATCTATTTATTAGTAACTCTGCGCGTCCCAGTTTGTTTGTCGCCCCAAGATGCGATTAACGGTCCGCTCTATGCGATAACAGCAGCAGGGCCTCCAACGAATAACCTAAAATGTCCGTCCGCTCCAAACTTTGCGACCGCTCTTAACATTTTATGCATGCTTAATGTTATAGAACTCTTCGTAGCTTGATTGCGGGGGTTCTACTGCCAAGCCTATTTCCGTTTTATAATAACAGCGTTGTTGCTGTGCGTACATGTTTATGTGTGGGTGCGTGTGCGTGCGTGCACGCAGAGTGTTCCGGGTGCGATTCCCGGTTACCCAGACATTTGAATGATGAATTTAGATTTCTATTCTGGGTCTGGGTGTTTGTGCACTCGTCTTGTATGTGTCGACGACACATAAGACACAGGGTAACCTAGTGTGGGGCTATGAGTGTAGAAAGCGTTTATTATTATATCTATGTGCACTCATCTCGTATGTGTCCATGGCGGCCACGACGCGGAATGCTAGTAAGAGGCTGAAGGCTAAGGTGTGAATATAGAAAGTATTTGTTTTTGTTTGATTATTCAATAGCTCTCGTCCGCACATACATTCCACACAACACGATAAGGATATGTCGGCGAGCTCAGTATAATGCCCAATTCTGTACACATACATTACCGAATACCATTTACTGGTGACAAGGAGGCTAATTCGCCGACAAACAATTAGCAATTAGCATAGAATAGTTAGCTTTCTGTTCCACAAGATGGTTGCGAAATCTCATAACTGAATAAGTACAGTATATATCCGTCTAGTTGCCAGATTAAGCGCTAACGTCCATTACAGAACTGTTATATAGCAAGCGAGAAACTATTCACAGTTTTTATGATTTTTTAAGGGCAATAGTAACGCAATCAACACCTAATTCTGCCTTAGAATGATGTTTAGATGTTGTGGTAAGGGAAAGGTTCACACTAGGTGTCCCACCTTAGTCCACCTTAGCCCTTCGAGACGCAACGCATCTACGGTAACAAAGTAAATTGCACCATATCTCGATCGAGGCAGGGCATCGAAAGAAAATGTTAAACTTCTAAGTGCGCTGTGAAATGAACAAGTTTAGGAACCTCTGCACTATGCTATCACTGATTTCATGCATGCGTTAAAAATGCAGGCCTTTAAAGGAAGGACAGACGGATGGACGGCGTAGATATAGTAATAGACTTACGGAACCTTAAAACAGTTGGTAATCCATTAAGAAATTACTGACTCTTGTATATTCTGTCGCTTTGTTATTTATTGCTGGAAGAGGCTTGACATTTGATTATTTCATTCTTCCTTATCGGGTTTCGATTATCGGTCGCGGTGAACCACATGCATTATCCGCTGACAAACTTGGTCAATGTTTTGGTATTCGATCAATTAGTCATAATATCTACGTATCAATACGGCTATATTGTAACATACCTGGGTGACTTAAAGTCGTTTTACCTGTTAAGTGATATTCAAGTAACTTTTCCGGTGACTGTTAATATTTACACATAATATCATAATATTCATTAAAATATTACAATATAATGCGCAAGTATACAGTCGGACCGATCCCACTGTTTAGTGCGTGGCTGAGACGGCAGTTACCATTTGCCATCAATTGGATTTGAATGTTCGTTTGCTGATTCCATCCTATGAAAAAAATACAGCCTTTAAATCAGACAACCGAAACGGCACTCAGCTCTACAGGTCTTCATTATTGCTTCATAGTAACTTGAGTTTTACTATTACCGGTCTTTTTACAATTGACTAATATGTATATTTTCTATTACAGGTAAGCCCCACGGTTTGACAGCCACGGTGAAAGCCTCCTACACATAGCCCTACTAGGATTCCCTCTGTTTTATTTGGACTCTTTAAAAGATGAGTACATAAACACCCGGACCCACCAAACCTGTAACAGAAATCTAAATTAAAGAATTAGATGTCTGTTCAGCTGGATATCGAACCTGGAACCCTCTGCGTGTCAGAGCACAATGGTTGTCACTGCGCCACGCGTCGTCAAATCGACTAATTAGAACTATAAAGGTGAGTGAGATCGGCTACAAGCACATTTTACTATTCGTAATATAACCCAAATACTCGCAAAGCAAATCTCCTGCTATATTTACTTGGCAATATTCAAGGGCGAATTAATTTAAATGTTAAGTGTTCTGTAGCTATTTATATTAAACTATATGGTAATACTCCGAATAATTGAAAAATGGGTTTGTAGCGAAATATTGAGAAGAAAATTATTTTAAAGGAGTGGGGGAGGAGATAAATGACATTAACATGTACACATGAAACAAAGTTCAGATCTAAAGTTATTTTGTATATACACCACTGTCACAGATTTTTTATATATTAACCTAGTGATGAGTTAGACGGGCCACCTGAAGCTGTCACTGTTGTCTACGAGCATTTGCGACATCACAGGAGTCGTAAATGCGACGCCGGCTGCGAGCAAGACGTGCTCTTAGAAAAAAATCTAAAACCATTTTCGCTTTACGACGCGACTTTGCAACGGATGCGATATATTATCATTTATACTGTATGTATTTGCCCGCGTAACTCCAAAACCGATACGATTAGGAAACGAGGAAATGATGTTACACATGCGTTTCCTCTGCTGTTTAATTACTCTTGCGTCGATCAATCGAGTTAGTTACGATGTTACAACGTAACTTAGTTTTTCTGCTCGCTGTAATTAAGTGCACTTCAACGCGCTAATTACTCTGTGCTGGCTTATGTAAGTTGCGTCTTAACTAGAGGGTGGAAATTTTGCGTGACTTTTGTTATGTGACTTAATAGCAATGCATATACAAATCTAGAAATTGTGTTAGTCTATTAGTTAGTTACTTAGTAGTTAGTTAGTTTATTAGTTCTCTCACACTCTTCGAATATTGATATTTTGAAGTTTTGTGCGTTCTGGGCTTTTTATAGGTCGTTTAAGAGGATACCACGGCCATATCTATTTCTGATTTATAACAAGTGTTAAACGCAACTGTGTTCTGATTTGAAAAGTGTGCTAAGAGGGACGTAGTGCGTATTTAAAAATAAGTAAAAGTGGGTTCTTATGTAAAACTCACTATTAAAGGAATAATTTTTGTTTTATTGTTCAGTAATAGCTTGAAGAGTTAGCGCTGTCAAAAGTTAAAATACCCACCCAAGCAATCAGTCAAATCAATGACTACTTTGTCAAGTAACAGTGATGGAATTTATCAAGAAAGTACAAAACAACAAGTAATCCCTTTTTATAAATAGCGGAATTAGAGTAAGCGCCCTGGTTTAGTCCTTAAGAGTAACAATAAATCTGTAGGCGACCTCAGGTAGCTCTTCAATCAATTTAGAGTCGATTTAAAGTATCCATGGACGGCAGTAAATATTTACCATTAGGTGAAGAACGAGTTCGTTTGCTCCTTTTAGATTATAAAAAAATCAAGTAATCGATATTTTTAGAAATTAATTGTCACTTGCTTTAACAGCGAAGCAAAACATGGTGAGGAAAATTACATCTGAGAGTTCTTTGTAAAGTTCTCGAAGGCGTCTGAAGTCTACCGATTCGCACTTGGCCATCGTGGTAGACTATGGCTTACCCTTCTCATTTTGAGAAGACACCCCAACAATGTAATGGATTGATGATGTTGAAGAAGCTATATTTATGTTTTAAATAAAACAAGTCTATTCTTTTTGTAGAATAGAATAGTCCGTAAAATTAGTTGCATCAAGATAGTCTTATACAGATGCAAAGCTGTAGCATAAAACAGCATGCTATAATCAATTCTGGTCAGTGCACTGTTGCAGATGGGAAACATAACGTCGCCATAGAACGATACTAGATGTAACATCGAATGGAAAAGAAAACATTATTCTTTATTGTATATGTATGTATGTTTAGATAGAGCGTCAATTCAGTAGCCCTATCTAAAGTCTTTTTTTATGTCTAAAGTCTCCGCACCGCATGGATATCCACATTTAACCTCAAACTGGACTGAGGCCTTAACTAAGGATGTACCTACTTCGATGCATTACTACTCCTAAGAGGTAAGATGATCGCGCGTCTTTAAGTATACCCGTCAACCACACCTCTCCAACCGGAACACAAGAATTGCTTTACGGCGGATTATGAGAGAGGCGGTGGTACTTCCTCGGACGAACTAAACCAACACCTTCTACCAACTGTTAAGTCTTACGTAAGTCTTACGTTGACGCGGTTCTACTCATGTTGTCATGTTCACGA
>DWKL01002246.1:0-13009 GCA_018249415.1 Phareas burnsi | reverse complement strand
CGTTATCAAAAAGGAGAAGGGGGAATGGGGGTATGTAGGCAGTCAATAATGAAAACAATAAGACTGTTAGGAAAATGTAATGAAAGAAAATATCATACTTATCTATAGAGTTATGAAAAACCTTCATTTTGATGCTAATGAGGTGTCTTCTTAGTATATTTCTGTGTTAGATACGGTAAGGTACCGTGAATTACTTACGTGGTTGGATGGTCAACGACCCTGTTGTCGTAGGGTTCATACTCCTCTTCCTGGAGGTCCTTCTCCTTCATGTTCACCAGGAAGATGCCCTTGTCACCTGGCCTTTTCTTCTCATCTTTCACCGGGGACAGACTGTTGACAGCAATAGTCACATTTAATTTAAGTTCAAGTATTTTTTAAGTTAAGATCTAAGAAATCTATAGGCGACTTCATACGAGGTTGTACCAGATGCTACGGCACACTTGAAGATTATATATACTATACAGGAGGACTAAGTATGAACGTTTTATGTGCCACTCGTATATACTCGAAAACGACGTGTACAAAACTAATTAATGTAATATTATACGATATCGTATATTATTACACTATTTAGTTTTATTCAACTAGCAAATCTGATAATACTAGGTACATGTGTACTTGACAAATGACAAAAGTTTATTTCGCGTAATTCAAAATTAGTTGAAAAGTTACAGGTACATAAGTGGATGCATGATATATATTACGTAATTAAAATTTGGATTTTAAAACCTCTTGGCATTGTACGTGGAAAATACACAAACCCGTAATAATATTTCATTTATTACTACTGCAAAATCACATCCCTACCTCATGAATGATTCGTATCCTGTAATGATACTAAGAAGATGTACAATACACGGCCGTTTATCCACTGTACACATTTCTCGTTGTCTACATATTTAAACAACCACACTCGGTTATGTCATTTCGTTACATAAACAATCAACTTTTAATTTAAATCCATTTACGTCGCAAGACCGACATCTAATAACTTAATAGTACGATGTGCATTCTCACGACACTCGTTAAGTAGCGAATAAGTATTCAAAAACAAACTTTTTCACTGTTTGACAGCGTCCTCGCGTGAAGTGAGAAGTCAATCGGAACTTTCAATGTTTCCCTCGACTGCGCTTTTGTATTGCTAGGAAACCGAACGCGGTCCCGTCGGTTTGCGTTATTGATTCAAAATGTTTACCAGCCAGAGGATAAGTGCCAGTTCGCGTGCAGCCAGGTCCTCCCCGATTCAATAGAATGTCTTGTGTGATCGTCAAAGTAAATTTTACTGTTTTCGCCTGCTTCGATTTTACGTTCGAACAAATTTAGTCTCGACATTGCGCAGCACTGAGCTTGATTACAACGAACATTATTCGATATTTTATTACATATTTGGATCAATAAAATTGACAAAATAATTTAAACGCGGTAATTGTTTAAGTAAGTAATAATATACGTTACCCAATATATCTATTGTAAAATAAGTTTTACCAAAATCGGGATACTATTTGATTTGTTATTTCAGATGTCGCTAAAAATGTTTCAAATAAGACTTATTGTAAATTCCAAACCAATAAATTTAAATATCCTTCAGGCGACCCGTCGAATCAGTCAGGCATCCGGAATCGGATATGCCGTGTGAATTAGTTGTCCATCTTTGAAACAAATTGGCCTTATTACAGAGCGTCCCATTACCTTATTATAAGGCTATTAGTATTAATGGTGGGCCCGGCTTTGGTACAATGTGCAATTAGGCATTGACGTCACCGTGGTTTGATTGGGAGGAAATAGAGGAGCGGGCTCGGCCAGAGGACGTGACATGCACGTACACACCTACCTGAACTGAACAACTAAGATACAATTAGTAAACGGTCATGGAGTTCACGTTATGATAAGTGGTCACACCCATGGACATTTGTAATCAGCCCCAAATGATTTAAGTCCTACCTGAGGTCACATCCCACTAAATGCCACACTGTGCTACTCCGGAGGACTAAGTTGGAGCGTTTCATAAGAGTGTCTCTTTCCCCAACCACAAACCAGAAAACAGCGGTGTTTAACACTGCTCATAAAAGGTAGAAATGTATACGGCGGTGGCGCCTCCGGAGTAGAACCGGGAATGCGTCTGCCTTATCCCTACCCATATGTTTATACACAGATTTATAAGGTATAAGTTTATTCTTTTTTACTCTAGTTTTGAAGACGTGTCCTAAGGGTATCGTATCTTATCACTATAAAAAAAGGAATTTCTGTTTTATCTAGAGACGCTTATATGTATTAGGCTGCAATTATCTAACATCGGCCGATTGCTCCTTTGCTAGCTCTTTTTTGTAAACAATCATTTCATTTCATTTCATTGAATTTGATCGAATTCAATTATTAAATTCAATGATTATTGTGTGAAATGAAAAGATATGATGGTGGCGAAAGCTTCGTTCGCCTCCGGAAGTATCACTGCCATATGCACTTTTGCCTCATAATAGCAGTTATAACAGCAATGAAATACCACCTCGTTCTGGTTTAAAGGCTGTTGTAAGGGAAAGGAAGTTACTCGAAGCGTTCCAACTAATTCGGGGGTAGTAACGGATCTGTGGCCGACCTCACGTAGGACTTCAACCTTATTTGGTGTTGATTACAGGTGTCCACGGACGGCAGTGACCTCTTACTGCAAGTTGGAGTGCTAATTTGCTTCTTTACAATAAAAAAAGAATATCGTTGATTTATCGAAACGGTCATTCAACCATTGTTTTGTATAAAACTGTTTTTTTGACTAACATAGATTAATGTGTGTAAGGGAAAAGTTAGTGTGCATACTACCTGTGTGGTGCGATGTCATCGGGCTCAAAGGAGGGGTTCACCATGGGGCCGCTCTGTCTCCGCGACCATTCTTCTACCTCCTGCGAATAAAAAATACATCTATATAAATAAAAATGTAAATATTCGTTTGTACAATATCTCTAACCTCTGAAAGTTTTAACCGATTGCCATGGAATTTTAAAATGCGTGTTTTATATATTTCCGGTATGTGGATGTTAAGCCTGTGGCGGGAAAAGAAACATTTTGTTAAAAACGCTATCTGAAATGTGCTATTTATATTCCAATCAATCTGACTGAGCCACAGCTACGCGTGGTCAGGTACAGCTCGTCCTAAATAATATTTATAATGATATTTCGTACATGTACTTATATTGTTAAAACTTAAAATGCAATCTCGTATGTCTCTCGTGTATAACAGTTATAGACCGACGGAGTTTTCAATTAGAATCCATGGGCCATTCATCAACAGGGATCTGATCTTGCTGATTACAGTTGTAGGTTTAAGAAATTAATTAGCATTTACTGAGAGTTCTCTATAATGTCTCCAGAGGTGTGTGAAGGTTAATAACCCACATTTGACTCAGTTTAGTTTTGTTTGGTTTGTTTGGTCTTTCTTTTTTTAGAAAAAAACCCGTGTCCAGCTATAGGCAGTAGGTGATCGATGTGGATTGATGATGAGTTTAAATGTAACATAAGTATGCAGCCAGTATTAAATTAGAACTGCACACGTAAGTACTCGTAACACTCAACGTACATAGCTGTAGATATTTATAAATACCTCGTAAGAGTGAAACTTCGGTTTGTTTACTGTTTCACAGTCGCGGTCAAATAAACGTGGGTTATGAATGAAATTACGTAAATGCTATGCTCAAATGCATGGGGACAAAGTATCATACTGTAGTACTGGAGTGCCGCACATATGTATACGATCTACGACGTTATACTATATGTATATTTTTATCTTAGAAGAGTGGAAAACAAGCGCGCGGACCACCCGGTATTAAGTGATCACTGACAAACATAACTGAAGCCCTAAGATCGTACGTAGATGCAACATTATTTCTAAGGATTAAGATGTATTTGCTTATAAATGTACCCTTGTAATGGAACCGATGACCACACCTCTCCAACCGAAATACAAGAAATGCTTCATGGCAGATTATGAGGTCTCGAGGTATCCGTGGATCGAACTATAGACCTATTGACATATACGTGGAAACGTGAGTACGTAAAGATTGTTGAAATGCATTTTAAGAGAAAAATGGGTCGCAATTTTTAATTTATTTTGTGCAAATTACGTATATACAAATAATTTGTATTATTTTAATTATTTTTGATTAATTAACTTGTGACAGTTCAGTATTATCTTGTTTTATTATTATTATTTTGATTTTAAATGTACAGTATAAAGTGTACATGTGTAGTGTGTGTGTTTTGTCTGTTGTGTTGTATTAATGATTGATTTAATATTTATAATATATTTAGCTATTTGTGGGTCGACCCTATAGGCATCACTGTTAGTTGTATCTTTCTGCTTTATAATAGTAGCATTAAACGGTGCTGTGTTCTGGTTTTAAGAGCGTAGCAAGAGAAAAACTCTTAGAAAGGATTTCCAACTGACGACTAACCTCAGGACTAGCATATGTATTTCCGACTTGACGTAGGACTTCACTCCTATTTGGACTTGATTACAGATGTCCATGAGCGGCTGTAATCAACTATATTACCACCAGGTGAGCCGCAAGCTCGATTGCTACTCGTGTTCTATATAAATCAAACGCTTCTATAAAACAATACCTTATTACAATATTTGAAATACGTTTTTATAATTTATCTACTTATCTACTTGTTAACAGACACCCACACAAATGGATATATATTATCTGTACATGTATTAATGTTCTCATTTCTCAAATGTCATTTCATTTGTTAACAACTTGATGAATGTCAATAGGCGTTTTTTTTAAATGACAAAACATAGTAACGATGATAAAATAACAATAATAATGAAAAACTGTAAGTAACCGCTACTCTACCCACGCTCTCTGCCTTTCAAATGCCAACGTCATGGTATCAGACATTGGCAAAGAATAGTTAGCGTGTCAGGACACACTCGGTATAAATTCAAACTCGCTAGGTCATATTCGGCTCAAAGGACCGAACAAAATGTGGGGTGTTGACAGAAGCTCAAGAAAACGCTGCTTTAGTTATGGTGAAAAATTTCCAACTCGTTTTTGTTAATATCTCAAGCAGTTATTTTACAAACGGTCATATTATATTTATAAATTTTATGTAAATGTAAATCCTAAAACAATTTATTTACGTGCAGTTTTGAACGTCGATACTGAAGTTAGTTTAGATCAATTTTATTCTAAAATTTATATATCAATATCAGACAAAATAAAAACTCACTGTTTTAAATGCTCTTTAAACGTCACTTGAAATTTGAAAACTCACTCAGTTAAAATCACATTACTGCCAATACAGCGATTACGATTCGCCGTGATCAATAACTGTAATAAAATTAAGAAAGGATAATGGAAACCTAACGTTAAGAAAATAATGGGTTTAATATTTATCTCGATTATTTGCAATGTTACACATTAGAAAAGTCTCGTCTGCGACATTGATCTTTGCTACTATTGTGAGAACTGGATCACGAAGAAAAGCCGCAAAGCATTGAAATTGTGTCAATGTCCTAAGATAATCGCCAATTATGATTGCGAATGTTAAGTGATGTTGATGCGCGCGGCAATACGATCTACTGGTTTTGATCTGATGAACCTATTGTTTATTATTATTTTATGTAGAGAAGGTGAACTAATATTTAATATTTTTATAATAGTCCTCAGGAGCATTGACGCATCCTCAAATACCTCATATACAACCTCAAACGGAACTTCGGCTTTGTTTGGGGTTGGATGTGGGTGTCCATGGGCTGCAGTGACCACTTAACATCAGGTGGCCGGCATGCTCGTTTGCTACTTTACAAATATAAAAAAAAAAAATGTCCAAGTAAGTATATAAAGTGCGAAGTGTGCACAACCCGCGGCATCCGTAAATCGTAACTGCTCTACAAAGTCAAGCTTCGTCTGGCGCGATCGGCAGTTGGATGGGTGATCCTTAATGGCATATTTCATGTGCGGTCCCGTGCTTCGGATGGCGCGTTAAGCCGACAGTCCTGGTTGTTGTCATTGGATAGCAATCATTAAATCTTGTCGGAGGCCTTGTGGATGGTTTGAAAACATCCGACTCGGGTTTGCCTCTAACCCATCTCTCTATCAATCTGCATTGGAGCAGTCTGATGGAGAATGGCTCAAGAGCTTTTCCTGTTGTGAGGAGACACCCTCCCTTCGCACTGAGACATAAAAAGCGTTGCAATCCATATAAAGTATTTCCCAAAAGCTTTTCATTAACTCGCATTGGAACCGCTTTGGATTCTTTTGAAGGCGGTAGAAATTATTGTGCTATATTGCGGTGATTCCCCGTCAACAACGCATCTTCGGTTGGCTTCAGGCAAAATTCCTGTCCAATTTGTCTATTGGCAACAGGGGTTTAGTGTTCGAAGCGCGCACAGTCCCGCGGCTTTTGTAGAATTCAACCAATCTACAAAATTAAGTAATGTCGGGCGCGGTTAGACTCGAAGAGTTAATCGCTAGTGACTAAATTTCATTCATGTTTCTTAGCACTTAACATTATATGGACTCTAAGCTCGTTTGCAACTTCCATACCATAAAAAATTGATCCCCTCGGTGCGGTATGTGCCAAGCTTCCTGTTTCGCGGAGAGCTTATGGAACATGACAGTTGGACATTTTGAGTAGTGTACCTAATATCTAAATAACCCAACATGTAGCCAATAGACATTTCCACTGGCTACATGTTATTATTGAAAAGATACAGCCTTTTAAAGGCTTTTGCTCTGTATCTATTCATCATTAACCCATTGATGGCCCACTGCTGGGCACGGGTCTCCACTCATATTGACAAGTGTTAGGCTGTAGATTACCATGGCGCCTAGTGCAGATTGGTAGACTTCACACACTTTCGAGACCTTTCCAAAAAACACACACGTGTAAACCTATAGGTGTGATTGTGTGGAAAACTACTTCGCCGTTAAATCAAGTAACAATTTTATTCTATTACGCACATAACTTTGAAAAATCAGAGGTGCTAGCAGGATTTGAGTACCGGAAATCCAGCGTGAGATGTCGGTAACTAAGCCACTAGGTTACCAATCTACTGCTACTAGGATTTCTGTACCTGTTACCATTGTTGAAATAGAGTCCCGTGACAGTCAGCAAAACAACGTATGCTTAGTGTTTAGGGCGCCGTTCACCATTGGGGTACCGGATCCTTAAAATTATTCCAATCTGTGAATAAATATATGCGTGAAATTTTCCACCGTCAGTGTGCCCCGTTTGTAAACAATGCATACACTGTTTCAAAATTCCCAGAAGTTTACACTGGAATTCGTGATTGAGTAATTTGTATTAATCATACATTTATTTAACTTCGCAAATACATCGGTTAGCTGGCGGCTCGCTAATGTTTGAATGTTTTTAATGTGTTAGCAAGTGTCAAGAATGCGCACGGATGTTTCGTATTAAAACATTTTCGTTTTCGTGTTATGTGATGTGTTATTATAGTGTATATATTGTTTATAAATTTGTTGCTTATATCGATGTGATTTCTTGAAGATTCTAAGCGGGTGTGAAGTGCGTAACGGTGAAAGAACTTTGTTCGTCACAACGCCGTGGTCAATGAGTTAACAAATGCCGAATTGTTTTGTCTAGTGACGCAAAACGCTCTCATGATTAAGTGTCTACTACATCTATATACAATAGAGCAATTTGAAAGTCGTCGACATTAAATATATTTTGTTACGTATGTCGAAAATTACTATTATTATTACGATTATATTCTGCTCTGGGTCAAAATAGGCAATGTTTATCTATCTCCATTTCTAGCCAAGCTCTCATGTTCAGGCTAAGACATACACCCAGCAAAAATGTACTTCCAAATATACTAATACCCGTATAAGATTTAGATATGATATACGACAGACAACTCCTTGACACGATTCTCTCGGTAACCCACCGGCTCGGTCAGTTAAACGACTGGAAGTGGCGGATTATGTTAATGAAACGGGCGACTGGAAGCGAACTGCTCTCTGCTAAGTCACGAACTTAAAGCGAAGCCACAGCTCACAAGTCTAAATTATCGTTTTACTTATACTGTATTATTGGAAGACTAAAAGAAAGATTAAAATCACTAACCTCTTTAAAAATAAAAATTAATCAACTGCTATGTAAAAAACATCTTATAAAATAATGATTACTTAGATGATAAGTACGCGTGCTTTTAAACGGCTCCAACTCAGCTCGCTCCATTGATTTAAGTTATCATTTGTAAATTACATTTCCTTATGCAGAAGATGTGTGTTATAGTTTCCTTTGTTACTTCTTTTCCAAAAACTAAACACCTTGAGAAGCGTTCATAGTTTGTTTATGTTCAAAAATCATTGTATAAATAATTTACTTCGAATGAAAATATTTTTGTTTTGATTTTAAATATCGCGACGATCCTCCGACCTTCATTGGTGGTGACAATCAGGGCTGGGAGTAAGTCCAATATCAAACTCGCGGTCTATGCTGATATTTTACTCACAGAGGAACGCTTATGTTTATATATCCTCAACGCGGTCACATATTTACATATTTTAATACATAATATTTCTACGAGACAAGATAAATTTAAGCCAATCTAATTCTTATGCCTGCGAAGTGCCGGAATACAGCTAGTAATTTAGCAATAATATTCGTAAGATTTTACGATGTAATTTGGAAAATTTGTTAAATTTAGCACACCCTTGTAGTTTTAGCATTGTTTTCTTTTCTTAAAAAGTGTAGTACGTGCGTACATACGTGATAACATCGTTAAATATCACGTAAATCTTACGGTTACCTACCCTGCAGTTTATTAGATAAACAAGCACGCATATCTCCACGTTCCCTCGTTGTGATCTATTTAAATGACGGCCCATCGTGTGAATCGGTCATTGCTATTTCTACATATATTACAGTAACCTCGCACTTCGGGTTTGCTTATCCGTAGGATTTGCGCCGCCCGCATTAGTGTACCACGTGTAAATATACTACTAAAATAACATTGCCGTTCCTTATTAACATTTTTAATAACAATTATCATCATCAACCCATTAATGTCCCACTGCTGGGCATAGGTCTCCTCTCAGAATGACAAGGGTAAGGCCATAGTCCACCACGCAGGCTAAGTGCGGATTGGTAGACTTCACACACCTTCGAGAATTTTGCAAAGAACTCTCAGATGTGTAGATTTCCTCACGATGTTTTCCGTCACCGTTAAAGCAAGTGATCATTAATCTCTAATACGCACATAACTTCGAAAAATTAGAGGTGCGTGCGGGGTTCCAACCCCGGCCACTCAACTTGAGAGGCCGGAATCTTAACCACTAGGCTATCACTGCACTGATCATCTATTTTTGTGGTTTATAAATATTATAGGTACTCTAAAGCAGTGATAGCCTAGTGGTTAAGATTCCGGCCCCCCACACTGGTAGCCTGAGGTTCGAACCCCGCACGCACCTCTGATTTTTCGAAGTTATGTTCGTATTAGAAATTAATTATCGCTTGCTTAAACGGTGAAGGGAAACATCGTAAGGAAACATACACATTTGAGAGTTCTTTGTAAAGTTCTCGAAGATGTGTGAAGTCTACCAATGCGCACTTGGCCAGCGTGGTGGACTATGGCCTAACCCTTTTCATTCTGAGAGGAGACCCGTGCCCAGCAGTGGGACATTTATGGGTTGATGATGATGATAGGTTACTCTATACAAGGGTAAACATTGAACAAGATATGACTATTCTCTTATTTTTCCGTTAACCTGAAGGTGAGGTGAAACGATAAAAGAAATGTTTTATATGATAATTTGATGGTCCGGATAGTGTGTTTTTAGTGCGATATCACGGAACGTGACTGGGAAGTGTATTGCCGGCAAATCCGTGCGGACAGCTCCCCGGAGGCTTTGAAAGCTTTCGTTGCTACTTTATACAAATACACTTCTTTCAATCTTTGTGAAATTTGGCAAACAATAATGTACATCATACATTCATCATTTTGAATAGTGAAAACTGTACAGATTCATGAAAAATTGTGATATATATGTTTTTATGTTGAGATTGTTGAGTATGAAAATAATGAAAAACTGTATATATTTTTATGTTTGAAGAATAGCAAACGAGCCACTTGATGTTGAGTGATATGAAGTTCTGTCTGAGGTCGTACGTAGATGCGTCACTCTCGCAAAACGAAAACGCAAGAATTGCTTCACAGCGGATTGTGCGGGCGGTGATGGTACTTTTCCAGTCGAACTATAGTTCTACTATACTAAATCCATAATGGTTCTCGGATAGTGTAATTATTAGTACTAGTGGTCGCCCAGTGGTCGAAATTCAACCGTAATTTATTAAATTGTGATGTTCTAACGTTATTGAGGTTTTGGTAAATAGTATGGCATTATTGACCCAAAATAATAAAAAAAAAAAACACTTTCTGTCTTGACAGACTTAACTAAATGACCAGCTCGAAACTCTGTCAATCTGACATTTAAAAACTCCATGACAACTTCTACACTGCACGACTATTTGATAACAGATTTGGTTGTGTTTGACATTGACAGTTTGAAGGTAAACAATCAATCCACGGTTTGTTTTTTTTTAATTTAATGCATTTGTAACACATATTATATGTAAATTAGTTTTCTGCACTCCTTCTCATAATAAACTTACTATGCTAAATCTCACAATTCTCCGTGCGCGCAATATGCTTAAAAAAGGGTATAAAGTTTCTTCTTTACGTTAACATACAGATAAGCGTTATTTCGGTACGTGATTGGGATCCGTATCGGCACAAATCCTCGCGGACAGCGCCCCGGGGGCGGCGGAGTCACTTCCTGGTTACTGTATTGACTTCATCACGGAGACTGAATATAATTTATTGACAGTCGAACAGCGGCTCTCATTTATTTATTTAACAATTAATGTATACTTAGAACTTGAAACTAAAAATGATAAACATACCTCAAAAGTCTTCGAAACAAAATTATTTCAAAATCAAAATTATTCCAGGAGAGGAGCCAGCAGACTTTCATGCTTATATTAAATCTTATTTTCATTCAAAGATAAAATCAAATATAAAATCTTCTTGAGTATACTTGTGAGTGAGTGTGTGTTGAGTACACTTGAGACATTGTATACTTGAGTATACAATGAGTATACTTATTGACACAGCTATAAGTTTAAACGGCTTAACTCATAGGCATTTATGGGTTCGAATTTCAAAAGCTTTGGTAAAGAGAGGGGGACTGACGCATTTATGGATTCGAATTTCGAAAGCTTTGATAAAGAAGGGGGGCGGGGGAACTGATGCATTTATGGGTTCGAATTATGAACGCTTTGGTAAAGAGGAGTGGGAGGGGGGTTATTCCTCAACAACGCCTCTGTGGCTAACCTTAGGTAGTCTGAATCCTGTTTGGAATCAACTACAGATGTCCATGGAAGCAGTGACTAATTATCAATAGGTGGTGGACTGCACATTCGTTTGCTATTTCTTCCACTCACAATCCGCCGTGAAGCAGTTTTTGTGTTTCGGTTAGAGAGGTGCGGCGGAGATTGCTGCACGCGGATCATGAGAACAACGGTGGTACCTAACCGAACGAACTATAGTTCTACCACCTATCAATTCTTCTTCTTCTTTTATTCCGTCCCGAAAATATATACGTTAGTAAAGCCATTTAAAAATATAATAATTCGTTCGATTTATTGAAAATTTTTTAATTATGATTTTTTTTTAATTTATTTTACTTTGGTCATACGGCGTAGTAATGCAGCCAGCCTTCTCAGTACTCCCACATGAGATAGTAATTTACACTAATTATTTTATCTGTATTCTAAATTTAATATTAATTGGTCTATTTTTAGTTAGTATAAATTAATGTACTATAAAAAAAAATGCATTACTTGCTCCTATTTTTTGGAGTTAATAATTGGGACTGTACTTATTTCGTAATGTATGCCATTGCCAACAAAACAATTTCGGTCGCGTAGCTTCCACTGATAGCGATGTCCGCAAGTGACGGACAAAAGTGTAGGTCAATGAGAATAAACCTATCCGCCATTTTAGATTCGTGGATCGAAAAACAATACGCCAATAGCAAAGAAAGCGTCAGATCTCGGTGACTCGCGTCCGCGGCCTGCGGCTGACGTATCCGTTACCGGCGGGGCAGCGCGTTCAGTGACCCGCACGCGGATACGCGGGAAAAGCGTTCGTTACCAACCTACACGACGCGATGGAATTTCGATGCCAGAAGTGTGAAAGGTGAGAGCTAGCATATTGCATCGGTGATTGGTACTTGTATTTGTCGGTCCTTCATCACACTCTATATTTTATGATATGTGAATATTATGTTATATTTTATGATATGTGAATATTATGTTATATTTTATGATATGTGAATTAATATTTTTTTAGAGTATGTAGAGTGAGAAGTGTAGCAAACGAGCGTGTAGACACCTTGTGTTAAGAGGTCATCCCAGCATGGGCTGTCCATAGAGACACCCACATGATCATCATCATCATCAACCCATTAATGTCCCACTGCCGGGCATGGGTCTTTTTTCAGAATAAGAAAGACCAGGCCGTAGTCCACCACGCTGGTCAAGTGCGGATTGGTAGACTTCATCTTCAAGAACTTTATAGAGTACTTTCAGGTATACAGGTTTGTTCACGACGTTTTTCTTCGCCATTTAAGCAAGTGATAATTAATTTCCAATACGCAGATAACTTCTAAAAATAAGAAGTTAGTGCGGGATTAGCCACTACCGGTCAAACATCCCACTTCTTGGAGATAGATAGTAATCCAAGTTCTTGAAGGTAGATAGACTTTATCTTCCAATCCGCATTTGGCCAGCGTGGTGGAGTACGGCCTAATTCTGCTCATTCTGAGAGTTGGCCCGTTTCGAGCAGAGGGCATTAATGGTTTGATGATGATGATGATGATGATGATGATGATGATGATGGTGATGATGGTGATGATGATGATGATTTCGTCTCATTATCTTGAAGCCAACATTTTTGAAGGTTTCACTTCTACCGCGTGTG
>DWKL01002245.1:0-13010 GCA_018249415.1 Phareas burnsi | reverse complement strand
ACAAGCAATGGTAATAAGTATTTGTGTCTTAATTATAAATTTTAAGAATGAATCCCAAATTGTTGCCTATAATTACAATTGTTATATAACTTTATTTAAATATATTTAATTGTGATTGATATTGTTTAAGAAATTTAAGATATCTAATGTTGTGGTAAGATCATTTTCAAATATTGTATAAAATCTTTGTGAGTGCGATATTAATATCGTGAACAATATTTAACAAAATTTGATGCTGTTCTATAATAATTTGCACAATTTCTCCCAAATCTTTCCAATTATCGATTGCTTCATGATTTCATTTGTTGTTTATGAAACAGAATATTCACAGCGAAAGTGTGTGATCAAAACTGTTTGTTGGAAGCTATTCAATCGTTTGATATGTCATGTATCGATTTAATTTAATTTTATAATATTCACATTTAAATGCTCGAGTGAGAAAACCCTTGTCACATCTTGTAAAAATCAATTATATGTGTCAGTATCGGTAATGATTTGCATTGGGAACATTGGGAATATTTAATGAATAACTTTTTAAATGTATTCATATCAGTATATTAAGTAATTTTTTAATGGTGTTCTCGTGATAATTCAGAGTAAATTTATGTACTTCGCGTTTTAAGCAATAATCATCGATATTCACTTCGATTTTATTCTATATTCTATTTAGTCTGTGTGTTAAAATTTTTTAGCATCTCCATTTGCGGTCAAAAACTTATCCTCTACATCGATGTATTTGTTATTTAAAATATTTTTTTAAGATTTATAGTACTTATCGAAAAGTGATTTTATTACCGTCGTAGGTTAATTATTTAATGCTTTCTTATCTAGTCATTTTAAATTTATGTCATATCCTGGTTCAAGTTGAAATTGTACAGTACCCACCCGACATAACTGTGAACTGTTTGACTTGTATACCATTTTTGTGTTAGCTAACGTATTTTATTAATATTATTAAGATTATTGAACATCTTCGATTTCGATAAAAATTTGCAACAATTTTACTTCTCAGTTTATAAAGCTTTTGGTTAAACCAAACCAAACCAAGCCAAAAATAAAATATTTTATTTATCTGTATTAATACAGATAAATAAAATATTTTATTTTATCTTAACCTATATTGATTATAGATACACATTAAGTACTTATCCAAAATGTATACGTGTTCTACAATAGTACTTACTGAAGTGTACGTAATTATAATTATCATTACCATGCCCTTAAAAATTGTTTTTATCATTTCCAAGCATATTTAAATTGATTTCGTACCAAATAATTCCATTCAAATTGTCTGTATTCGCTTAACACAATTGCCTGATTACACATTGAATAAAATGGATTTCATTTTATGTACTATTTAATGTTTGTTTCGAATTATGTTGTGAGTAATTTAATTAGTTATTTGAATATGTAACAAATTGAAAGACTGAGTGCGAATTATTTTTTTCGGTGTTGATAGCGCCGCTGTAACTGTAAAATGTTTCTTTTAAATCCATTCATACGCCCTAACCGAATTTAAATTGTTCAAATCCAATATTTTATTGAATATTTTCAAACTCCAAACTTTTAATATCCGTATAAATGTATATAAATAAATTACCAATATTTTTCAATAGACGAATTAATGTATTTAGGCTTATTATTTTGCTATTAGAGAAATTAGTAAAATCAATAAAAGTAACTTTGAATTGCCTTTTAATGTTGAGCCGGTTTGACGATTATTTAGTAACCTGAATTTCTCTCAGATTCAGCAATCTAAATTTCTCTCAGATTCAGCAATCTAAATTTTTCTCAGATTCAGCAATCTAAATTTCTCTCAGATTCAGCAATCTAAATTTTTCTCAGATTCAGCAATCTAAATTTTTCTCAGATTAAATAATCTGAATTTCTCTCAGACACAGTAATTTGAATTTCTCTGAGATTCATCAATCTGAATGTCTCGGCGATTCAGTAATCTAAATTTCTCTCAGATTCAGTTAACGGAATCTCCCTCAAATTATTGAATAAATGACTCGTTACGCAACAGATTTTTGTTGTGTTCATATATCCACCAAAAGTTCGAAAAACTAAATATTAATTCAAAATTTACATTAACGCAATTCATTGTTACCAATGTTAACCACAAATTGCATTACGTAATAGATCAGATATAAAAATTCATTATCTAGTTATTTAATTGTTAGTTTTGCTCAATATTTTAGGTTTTTCGTAAATAGTGTTGTCACGATAGTTAACATTACTGTATTTACGTAAAAAGGTTGCACATCACTGATGAATTTGTAAAAGTGTTCAATTTTCAAAAAAATAACATTTTGTTCAGCATACCGACAATTGTATTTTAAAATTGAAATAAGTTCGATATTTTCTACGCTAAAAATGTCGAAACAGCTGTTTTATTAATAAAAAAAATATTTTTTGCTAAATTAATAAATTGTTGACCAAAAATACAACTTTCTAAAAACTCGGCCACGAATAATAAATGTGTACCTACATAATTTCACTACATTTCCAAACCTATATCCCCGCACTAGGGTGCTCTGTGTCATGGGTGCCATGGACGAATTTACTAACACCAAAACCCAGAACAGATATCTAAATTCATTTAGATGTCTGTCTGTGAATAAAATAAGGAATTGATACCACTGAATAACTAAACGTCGCATGCAAGAGTTTGAGGTATCAGAAATAGATCTAACAGAGCAATTTCAATTTTTTATTTCGTATTTCACTGATTACAAAAACTTCAAATGTCGAAATCGGCTAGATGTCGGATGACGGCATTTACCTTAAAGGATACTAATTCTGTGAACACTTCACCCGGCTAGCTAATATGATTTTAAAAATATAACCATGTGAAAATTTTCTAATAGGTTAAACATTTTTAAAAAGCTAGATTCCTATCTATTTTTTGTTACGTCGATATATAAGTCCCTGAAAATGGTGACTTTTGGGACACTCGTCCCAATGTCGTTTCATTATAATGAAAGCATTTAGTCCTTTATAACCGAGAACGGCCGTTTTATACTTGCTTATGTCATTTTAAGGTGATTTTACTATTTGTCAGTTTTCATAAAAAAATACCGTTTGTAAAATTAACATTTAAAACTTTAATAAGTTGATTTTACTTTATTCTTTTGTTAGTTTTCGTAAAAAAATACCATTTGTAAAATTTAAAACTTTAAACGAGGTGAAAGTTTAAAACTCGCAATTATTTTTTTTGTCTCCATGGCACCATAAACAGCATACTGTAGTGTGAGTCCATGGGCATACAAACCGTTAAAAAAATAGACCTAAGCAGACGATCGCTATTAATCGGTGCCCGATTTGTGCCGGCCGAATGTCGGATATTTACGGCAGAAAATCAGTGAGGAAGACGTTATAAAAGTGAATAGATTGCAGTTGATGAATTTCAAAAGGATAAGACGTTATGGAGAATGCTGCCATTCTCTTATTTCCAATAGGGAAATGAATTCGAAAATCGGATGCAGTTGGCGAGTCTGTCATATGGTCTTTTTGTACGATCAATTTTTTGAGACGTTTGTATTACTTAATTTTATTAGAACATATATTTTTTATATTTGAAAAGTAGCCAGCGAGCATGCAGGTCACCTGGTGTTAAGCGGTCACTGCAGCCCATGGACAAACAAAACTGAAATTCTGACTGAGTTCGTATGTAGATGCGTCACTACTCCTGAGGACTAAAATGGTCACCTCGCTGTAAATGTGTCCGGCAACCGCACCTGTCCAACCGAAACAAAACCGCTTCACGGCGGCTTATGAGGTCAACGGTGGTACTTCCCCAGACATGTTGTAATTATGCCGACAACTGTACCGAAAAAGCTGTCGTCTGCAATAGGCATTCAGAAAATCCGTGGCCGGATCGAAAGTTGTATTAAAATTGATGTGCGACCAAACTTTATATTGCCAATGCGACTACAATGAACTTGGTATTCCATACATTTATCCTTCAAAGCGCAAGTCATTGTAGTGACATTAATATGTACTATGGAATCATTCATAAATTAAGCTCACTTTAGGAACAATGCGGTTAAAATATGACGTGATTTGACAAAATGTGGGGCACAGGATTTGTGAAATCCCATCTATTTTATAGGCACAGACAACAAATTACTTTTTTCGGGCAATACTCTTTATTAAACCTTTGGATGTAATCGATTCAACCTTTAGATGCAAAAAATCAAGGAACCCAACTGATGTAATAGATAGATTTCCTTTTATCATTTTAGTGCATTTTGAAGTTGCGATATTACATTAAATGATACAATACTGTTATGTAATACAATGAAATGAGAAATTCCAATTAGCAACGTTCTAAATTCAATTTTTTTATCATACGTCATAATAGATTTTCTTTTCTGTTTTAAACAACATTGGCGCCCTTTTAGAGTTAATGACATGAAAAAAATGTATTTAAACCACAATAGCAAGTATGAAATGTTCAAATATATTATCTTTTATTATGTATAAGTCGAAAATTTAAAATTCTGTGACACTTAATTTATGGATGAGCCATATTTATAACTTATCTATTCGCTAATTTGAATCTTACCGCGTTGTACTCCTGCCTCGATTCGGGATTGTGTCCCGTAGGAGATTACATCTTTGAATTGAAACATGTATTTTCTCTCAATATTTACATTTGGGAATTAAATAAATTATACTGTTACTCATATTTTTTTGTAGTTTTATTTCTTTGACGAGTGTCTTGTGACGGTGAAGGAAATCATCATAATATATCAGAGATCTCCATAATGTTTCTGATTCAACTTCGGTTAGATATGAGTGTCCATGGGCCGTAGTGACCACTTAACAGCGGGTGCCTACACTCATTTGCAACTCCTTAAATGTAAAAAAATCCGGGCACTCCAAAAAAAACAACAAAATTATCTCATAACCGCTTTTATTCTCTCCAGCGACTGACATTTACCCAGCAGCTGCATCATCTCAGCCACGCCGGGACCCTCGTCGAGCCCGCTCAGCGCCGACCTCAACATTTTCATCAGCACCGGGAACTTAATCCCATTCGCATTGGAGAAATCCTTAAGCCGGTCTTTAAGGCGATGTTGGTCGAATTCCTTCGTCCCGATTCCATCGAGATCATGTATCAGCTTTTCGAACACGTCCTTATTGACATTGACCTTGCTTTTTGACGGTAGAATCCATAGAAACCCGAATTTAGACGACGCTAGTTCCTCTATCCTCGTCAGCCGAGACGTCGACCAGTCCAGAACGGTCCTGACGTGTTCCTCTGAGACATTCAAGTTCTCGTCTGGATACTTCTCTGCGATAAGATCCTGCACTCTTGTGACTATTGTCTTAGTGAGTTCGCGGTCCTGTAGATGTCGCTTTATTTCTAATCTGTTGCACTCTTCCAGTAGATCGGGATTCAACCGACTTGGGTGGGATGAAACTTTGTGTATCTGGAACTGTGGAAACATGTATGTTAAAAAGGCTCAGGACACCCACATCTAGTTCGGTCCGGATATATAGTCGTAATGCAACCTAGTAAAGTAAGTAAGCAAGTAGAGTCGAAATAAAGGTTCGTAGAGTAAGTAAGCGAATAGAGTCGAAATAAAGGTTCGTAGAGTAAGTAAGCGAATAAGAGTCGAAATAAAGGTTCGTAGAGTAAGTAAGCGAATAGAGTCGAAATAAAGATTCGTAGAGTAAGTAAGCGAATAGAGTCGAAATAAAGATTCGTAGAGTAAGTAAGCGAATAGAGTCGAAATAAAGGTTCGTAGAGTAAGTAAGCGAATAGAGTCGAAATAAAATTTTGTTATTTAGGTAACTAAGTAAACAAATAAAATCGTTGCAAGTCATAACTAAAAAGCTACCTATATATAAGTAGGTAAATAGAGCCATAATGTACGCTACGATGGAACGTAGCAACAATTCCCCAGAGAATCCGTAGTGACCTACACACACTAAAGAGAAATGTTTACCTCCTGAGCTAACTCTTCCATGGTCTTCAATCTCACGCCGGCGCCCGCCACGTGGTCGAAACCGCCACCCGACAACGTTATATAGTTGACCAACGCTAACGGATATATACCTGCAAATCAAACATAGACGGACTTACGAAAACATACAGATAAGTAAAATACTATATAGATGAAAATAAGACGTAGAGTTAGTCTTTTTTATGTTAGAAGAGTAGCAAGCAAGCTTGCAGGGCACTCGATGTTAAGTGGTCACTGCAGCCCATGGACACCCACATCTAACCCCAAACAAAACTGAAGTTCTATCTGAGTTCGTAAGTAGATGCATCACTACTCCTAAGTACTAAGATGGTCGCCTAGCCGTAAGCGTACCGGCAACCGCACCTCTCCAACCGAAACACTAGAATTGCTCCACTGGCGATGGTACTTCCCCGGACGAACTATAGTTCGACCACCTATCGAATATGTAACCGCACTATAGTTTAAAAACGGCAACGCTGTGCCCCGACTGCATTTTATTATTGTCCCCATTTGTTTAATGAGAAATATTTAAAGGGTAAAAAATTATGCATGTTACATTTCATATAATATTATTTAATTGTGTTTTCGCTTTTATTGTGATGTGTGACGAAAACAGCCACCCACAATTTCCAGCTAGTTTTCCTAAGTTTTATCTTGTCTATCTAGTCACGTAGAAAGTCAAAGCATATATATATTTAAATATTTGTTTGTGTTATTAATGATATGTGTTATAGATTATTAGTATATTTTATTCAGAGGTATACTTAACACATTGACTGCGGCGGCTAATATTCGAAACAATCCACCCGTGCGGCGCGCAATATAACAGGTGTGTTCCAGTACGGCGGCACACACGGTATGCGTGCGAGCCGCACGGGTGGCGCGGGCAGTAAAACACGACAGTTGCGTTTGCCGCAGTCAATGTGTTAAGTTAGTATATACAATACGTATATATTAGTTATATAATTTATGTAAGTTTGTCTAACGTATTAATTTTCCACTCATGGGTCTGCTGGAAGGCATTTCAATATGAAATAAGCAGTCCCATTGTACGATTTGTATAACTAACATTTCTTAAGTATATTCTATGTACATAAATACATTTAAAAAAAAGACAAACATATCACGCACGCACACTCGCACGCACACACGCTCGCACGCTCGCACGCACGCACACACGCACCACGCTCGCACCCACGCACCACGCTCGCACGCACCACGCTCGCACCCACGCACCATGTTTGTCTTTTTATTTTGTATATATCTTTTTTTTTGGGTTGTAAATGTTTTTTTTAGTTAATAATTGATGTAAGTAACATATCTTAACTTTAATATAGATATGTTATTACCATTATTCCTATACTCTTCCACCCTAACGTCACTTTGTCTCTTGCTCAACTTGGTACCATCGGAGTTGACAATCAAGGGCATGTGGCCGAACTGGGGGGGCGTCCACCCAAAAGCTCTGGAAAAAATGAGAATCGTTACAAATTGAGTAACGAAGACAATTTTTAGCAAACGTCATATTTGTGTTAATGATAAAATACAATAAAACGCACAAACACACAAACACATGCATAAACTAGAGGATTTCTTTGATGTTACCTATTTTTATATGTATAATTATATATTTCAAGAATAGATTTATGGAACACATAAATTATGCTTTCTTTAACCCAAATATTTTTATACTGGATTCAATTTTCACAGAATTCGATGTAAAACTCAATGAATATGATATGTATTTATTATGATAGAAATGTAAAGAAGTGTTTAAATAGTCTTACTTATAAATACCGTATAATATACGTTATTTTTAAAAAAAGCTTAAAAATGCATTACATTTAAAAAAAAACAAAATATCTTCCTTATAAAAACTGTTAAAATGCCTTGCACATAAAAACCTTTAAAAATACCTTAAATATAAATGCCTTACATATACATGCCGTTAAAAATGCCTTACATATAGAGACTGTTAAAACTACCTTACTTATAAATCAACAGATGTTTCGTGGTCGATATCTGCCACTCGACGCCGCGAAGAACATGCGTGATCCCCATGAAGTGATCATCCACCACATTCGCGAAGTGGTAGGTGGGATATCCGTCACTCTTGACCAGCACGGGATCACCCTCATTAACAGACACGTCATATGCTATTCCGCCAAAGATCAGATCATCAAAGAACTGGCAATCTGATGATAGCTAGAATTATAAAAATTATACCATAGAGTATAATAAGAACAATATTTTAGTCAATAATACATGAGGCAAATGTTACAGTGAACAAAAGTGCAACATTACAATATTAAGCGATAATTACTAGGAATTTTCAAGAAATCCAAATAGATGAATCAATTTTAGATTTAACAAAGGACTTTCCATGATTATGCCAAATTACATAAATAGATGAAAAAGACATTTTAAAACATATTTTTAGAATTGTAAATCTCTCCTTGGTTCTACTTCAAGCACCACTACCTCACCCAAATAGCAACATTAAACGCTGCATGTTCTGGTCTGAAAGGAGGGGAAGGTAAAAGACGTATGTGAGGCGTTCAACTTATTTCTCATGGGTAGCTGCATTGCTACCCATTGTACCTGTGGTTGGTCTCATATATGACTTCTAGGACAGATGTCATGATATGGCTAGTATATGACTTCTAAGACAGAAGTCATATGTGTCGCCATATTTAAAGTTTATTACAGATAATTATGGATAGCAAAAACCACTTGACGATCAGAAAAATTAATTAAATATTAACTAGATAACTTTGTAAAATGCCTGATAATACATTGACTGAGCTACTAATTGGCAATTAAGTATTGAAGATTCCATCCATGAAAAAACAAGGCTACAAGTAGGTCCACTATTACTTAGCAGATATTTTAGAACTTTCAAGTATAGACATGCTATTAATAATCATCAATATCATCATTATCAACCCCTAAATGTCTCACAGCCAGGCATGGGTCTCCTCCGAGATTGAGAAGGGTCTAGGTGATAGTCCACGTTATAAAGAACTCTCAGATGTGAAGGTTCCCTCACAATGTTTTCCTTCACCATTAAAGATAATGATAATTAATTTCTAATGCATGCTATTAATGCTGCTTGATAATTACCTTAAATCTAATACAGTATGGTGTCCCAGTTTTCATCTTTTCCTTAATATCCTCTTCGGAAAGGTTACGGCATCTATTGTCATATTTGGGCATCTTCTGGCTTCTGATGGCATCTCTACGCAAGATGTTCAGTCTGCGTTCTGTACAAAAACACTGGTATGCCGATCCATTCTCAAGAAGTTTTTCTATTTGTTCCCTGAAAATTCCAATTTCAAAGCTTTTAAGGGATTCTGATAAAATTGTATCTAAAATCTGATCTGTCCAATACAGAGATTTCTAAAATAGATAATAGATACTAGAACGGTAGTCCATCTCGGAAGGCTCCATTGCCACCCTCATAATCTGCTGTGAAGCAATTCTTGTTACGATAGAAGAAGTGCGGTTGTCGAGTACATTTACAATGAGACAACCATCTTATTGCTCCGGAGTAGGACTTCAGTCCAGTTGAAAGTAACAATTTGCTCTTCTCACATAAAAAAAGAGGGGTAAGATAAGTCAACCAAATTATATTGCTTCAATTCCAAGTTTGCCACAGAATGTACAAAGCAAGAGACCATAGAAGAAGTCATACATTTTAATATGTAAATGATGTAATATCGTGTACCTTTTTTACCATGACCATGATCCATACAAATGGATTGAAATATATAATATATATTTTATAAAACACTCTTTTACAAAACAATTATTGAATCACTTGTTTTCATAAAGTGCACTGCAATTTGTAATATAAAATAAATAAATATTTAAACAATAAAATGAGAAAATTAACATATTGTGAATACTTCTGTAGAGTTCACTATATCCTATTATCTCTGTACATACATCTGACAAGCCATCACATAGAATCATAGTAGATGCTTAGACAAATAAAAATAAAATGATACTCACGTAAATATATATATCACGTAATAATCCAGTCATAGCTTTCATTAATGAATTGTTGATGATTTACAACAATTCATTAATGAAAGCTATATGACTGGATTGATACTGTCATCCTATCCTACTGTTATCAGATCTATAGATATACATACAGACTGTATTATGCCTAAGATGATCTTGCCCTGGGCTCTCATGAGAGCCCAGGGCAAGATTTGAACTTAATTGCCAAATTTTCTAATGTACTTATGTCCTTATAGGGTCCACGCGTGATCCTCGAGGTCTATAAACCTGGCGGTCGTCTTTAGCAACGTTGCTTACGTTCATGCAAACCATAAAATACAATAAATTATACTTACTGATAAATATGTAACCTCTCGCTTTGTACATAAGGTCCACACTTTCCCCCCTGGCCAGGCCCCTCTTCGCACTCTATTCCCGCCCATTTTAAGTCCCGAATTAAAGCATCCAACGAACCCTCAACTTTTCGAGACTGATCTGTATCTTCGATTCTCAACACAAAAACACCACCTCGAGATTTCGCAAACAAGTAATTGTACAAAGCAGTCCTTAAACCACCCAAATGTAAATATCCTGTAGGACTTGGCGCAAATCTCACTCTAGGATTTACAGTTTTTAACGTTCGAAACAGGTTATGTTTGGTATAAACACAGCAATATCTCAAAAGGGCAGATTTTGATTTAAAAATAATCATATTCAAATTAAATATATATATGTTCAAAATTGATTAATATCAGTACAATGTATGAAAAATTAATCATACATATTTTATAAATAACACAGTATTGTTTTCTTTTTTTTGTAAATTAGTAAATTCAAAGACAAACAATTAATTTCAATGTCAATCGTCATTCGTCAAGCATATCAGCTGTTTAAAAAATGACATAATAATTTCCGTTTGAAAAACGTTTAATTACTAGAACTTTAAATATGATTGTAAACAAATATCCTCAGTCAATGTTTTTACTATATAAATAATAGAGAATCAACAGTAATAAAAAACCCGTAAATGTTATTTTAAAGGCATTATGTAAAAGTGCTTTGGTCAACAAAAAATAAAGGAAAATAATAACTTAACATCGTCATAGACAGATAGAACAGACCGTCAAAATAAAAAAAAAACTTTAAATCTATGGTTGTTATTTCATTTTATTCAGATGTCGAAATAACAGTGAAATTGGTGAAAGTCACAATTAGAAATAACAAAGCACCGTCAAAAATGGTTTGTAGACAACATTTTTCAACCCAGGCAACCAATCGACTGAAGAAATGCGATCTAATTATTCCAATAAGCTATACGCAATTGACAGCTCAGTTGGCTAAGGTTATGATGTTACTACGTTTTCTTTCAGAATAAATTAAAATCATCACAGAGAGACAAGGTGAAGAAGTTCGTTGCGTTCACGCAGACCAGCGAGACGACGGCCATTTACTGCCTCTCTCAGAACGATTGGAAATTGGACTTGGCGAGCGATAATTATTTCCAAAATCCTGAAGCTTACCACAAGGATCCTGTCAAGGGCTCAGTGGATAGAAAGAAGTTAGAACAACTATTCAATAAGTACAGAGATCAGCAGGAGAATGATAAAATCACAGCAGATGGTGTGATGAAGTTCTTAGAAGACCTTAATCTTAGTCCTGAATCTATATTGGTGCTAATAATTGCGTGGAAATGCAAAGCGGCGGTGCAATGTGAGTTTTCCAAAGACGAGTTCACTACAGGTCTCATAGAGCTCGGTGCGGACTCCGTAGATAAGTTAAAAGCAAAACTGCCGACTCTCGATTCAGAAATTAAGGACCCTATTAAATTTAAGGATTTCTATCAATTTACTTTTAATTATGCAAAGAATCCAGGCCAGAAAGGCTTGGATTTGGACATGGCAGTGGCTTATTGGAATATAGTGCTACGTGGGAGATTTAAGTTCCTAGAGGCATGGTGCAAGTTTCTTGTGGTAACTATTTTGCTTGACTATTTTGATTTTTATATCAATCTAGTGTAGGATATTCACACAATAGATTCTGAATAAAATTCTGTTAACATATATTTTTTAACTTTATAATATAATAAGAATTAAGTAAATTTTAAATCTAATACAACGAAATGCAGTGAATGCAAAACATTTTAATTAATTAATTTACCCACACATATTTATAAGGTAATTAAATTGTTATGATACAATATAATCATCTGCTATAGGTAAAGGAAAACACTTGATTTAGCATATTTTGAAAACAACTGAATGCAACTCTGCCTATTGCATTCCATGCTAATAAGTTAGATTTATATAGAACAGACTTATTTTCATATACTCCTAAAGTTATCATCTTCTTCTCCTTTTCAAGAAAGAAAATTCTTTCTAAATCAATTTAGTAGATGCCAAAATGTGTCCTGTCTGTATAGATACACATAACATACATAAATATACTTTTTGATATTTTACTCATAAAGTGTATATGTATGCTTATCATTGGCAGGAAAAGTATAGGTGATAAATCCAATTTATATCTGATAGGGTTTTGGATCTAGTAATGTTTTGGTATAATTCAAAATATATTGTCAGTTCCAAAAGAGTTACAACTCGTACTACATATGGCACTACTGCACTATCTTACAACAGCAGTGTAAATTCTGCTGTGTTCTGGAGTGTGTATATTACATGATGCATTTCAACCTAGTCCCTAGGAGAGGTAAAGGGGACCTGTGGGCCGATCTCAGGTAGAATTTGAATCCTAATTGACGTTGATTTTGAACAAGCATGTAGCCTATGTGACGTTAAATGATCACTGTCATATTCCTGACATATACTGACATAAGTATTGTTATTCATATAGATTTAAAATCATCCACATCATAAGTCAAAAATTTAGTCATCAAGGGTACAAATGAAACCAGAAACAAACATTTCACGCTCCTCACCACAATAACAGTATCTATGCTAGTATTAATACAACACCACTTAATTGTCTCAGTTCTTCGATTCTATGCTGTTATTCTATTGTTTTCAT
>DWKL01002244.1:0-13011 GCA_018249415.1 Phareas burnsi | reverse complement strand
AGTAGTGACGCATCCATATACAACCTCAAACGGAACTTCGGTTTTGTTTGAGGTTGGATGTGAGTGTCCATGGGCTGCGGTGATCACTTAACAACAGGTGGCCTGCATGTTCGTTTGCTAAAGTAGCAAACATAAAAAAAAAAATTAGAACATAACAGCGGTGAAAACTACTGCGATGGTGCCTTCTCAAACCACTAAGATTCCGCCATCTTAAAAAACGTTTATCGGCATGTGTAGGTTAAAAGTTTACTGCTATTGTAATTAATTGCCTCAAATCTCAAGTGTAATTACGCATATTCCGGATATTTCAAACGGTAAAATTCACCTGGTGATAAGTGGCCACTACAGTCTGTAGATATCGATCCAATCCACGTCCAATCATAATCAACTGATTCACGTATAGTTGCCGCAATTAGGTTACGCATTTATTCATCATAACCCTCTTCACTCTATTACTGTTCCACTGCTGGGAACGGAGCTCTTCTCAGAATGAGAAGAACATAGTCCATTAATCGCTCTGGCCAAGCACGGATTGTTAAACTTCACACACCTTTGAAAAGTTTATCGGTAACCCTTAGGGATAAAGGTTTCCTCATTAAATCAAGTGATATTCATTTCTTAGCTGCAAACCATTTTATGTACCACTGTTGGGCACGGATCTCTCCCTACTACTGGAGATGCTTTGAAGCATACTTCACCACGCTGCTCCAATGTGTATTGGTGGAGAACAAATTAGTGACCGATCTGTGTCAGTTTTTATACCGCCCACAAGGCCCCGACTAGGTTTAACGCCTGGTATTCAATGATAACAACAACAGTCGACAGGTTAACGTGCCATCCAAAGCACAGAAGCGGTCACCCATCCAACTCCCGACCGCAATTGGACCGATTTAATTGCTTATACATATATAACTTCAAAATACTAGGGGCGCTTGTTTGGGATTTCAAACCCGGACTTCAAAAAAGAGAGGCCGGAGTCATACTAATGCTGTGGATCTATTTTTACCTATTAAATCATTCCAATTATTAAAATACAGAAATAATCTAAAAAACGCGATGTAGAGTTTCGTCTCACAGCCATTAGACTTGGTGGATTACGGCTCCTGAGGATTAAGATAATCGCTTCACTGCAAGTGTACCCGTAAACCACACTTTCCAACCGAAACGCTTGAATTGTTTCGGTTGCAGAGGTGTGGTTGTAGGATACACTTACCAGCGGCGAACAGCTTAGTCCTCTAGGAGTAGTGACGCTACTATCTATCCACTACCTTAGATTGGATTTCAGTGCTGTTGGAGGTTGTACGATTGTATGGGTATTTGGCTGTCCATGGGCTGCAGTGACCACGTAACACGTGGCTTGCACGCTCATTCGCCATTCTCTAAATGTAAAAAAAAACTATAACAATATTAGCTTATATTATTCTGAAGATTAAAAGTCAAGATTCAGTTACTTGTTGGCAAAAAGGATATCATTGGGTACAGAAATACATTTTTATATACAGAAATACAATTCAATCACAGTAGCATTGGTTATATGAAGGACTTATTAAGGTTAAAAATAAAGCATATTTATTTCCTATCATAATTCACATTCAACATTTATCTTTCAAAGATATTATCAATCAGATCCTTGACAAATATCTAATCAAATACTTGAATTAACATATACGTATTAATGACGTTTTCTATTGATCGATATCTTTGCTGGGAACGCAAAGGGTGTAGCATACCTACAGTTCGTATGAGTTTAGAGAGTATTGTTTACCATTGTTATGTTTTTTGTGATATAGGAGTAGGAAACGAGCGTGCAGTCCACCGCCCTCATATTCCGCCGTGAAGCTATTCTTGTGTTTCGGTTGGAGACGTGTGGTTGTCGGGTACACTTACAGCGAGGCGACCACCTTAGTCATCAGGAGTGGTAGCAAATCTACGTATGGCTTCAGATAGGACATCGTTCATGTTTAAGGTTACATGTGGGTGTCTATGGGCTGCAGTGCCTACTTAACAAAATAAAATAAAAATAAAAGTGTGTATTTATTTAAGGTTGACCACAGATATCCATGGGAACCAGTGACCACTTACAAACAGGTGGACGGCTCGTCTCCTACTTCTCTGCTGTAACAAAATGTAAAGATGCATGCGTTGGCAACAATACTTGATGGAAACAACATACAGTAGGTCAGTCTAAGACAAACTTTCGCAAGACGATTTCACATTACTTAGGTCATCCAACCGGTCTAGGTGGGCCAAGCTACATGGCTTTGGAGCTGATATCCGTAGGAGAAAACGTTATCAATAGGCCTTTTATAGCCGAACGCTTATAGGGGATGGCAGTCTAGTGACAAGATTCTGGCCTCTCATGCGGGGAGACCGGGGTTCGAATCCGCATGTACCTCAGATTTTTCAAAGTGATGGGCGTGTAAAAATTAATTATCATTCCCTCTAACGGTAAAGGACAACATTGTGAGGAAACTTACATATCTGAGAATTCTCTGTAAATTTCTCGATTGTGTGTAAAGTTTACTAATTCGTATTTATTCAGCGTGGTGGACCATGACCTAATTTTGCTTATTCTGAGAGTGGACTCGTGCCCAACAATGGGATAGTAATCGGTTGATGATGATGTCAACAAGGAATATATATATCTTCGCAGAAATATCCGTAAAATTATTATTGCATGATTCAACTTGCAATACGTTGTAATCTACAATTTTTCGCTTCGTACTGCACATCAAAAAAATTTTAAACAAAGAAATATTAATATATCGATAAGCTTTTAAATTATGTTGTAATTGTAAATGAATTGTGTAATGAATAATTTCAGTGTTTATATACAATAATTTGGTTATAAAATCGGCCAGCTGAGTTGTGATGAATCAATGATGGATTCTAAACAGATCTATAAGTTTAAAAGTCAACAATTTGTTCCATCGGCCCATAAAACCAGTCTCATTGTGCACTCATAACACTAACATATATATTAGCTAGGTATCTTATTTTAGAGAAAGTTTTCGAGTGCCAAGAATCTATTTATCACAGAATAGTTACAAACAGAGTTAATTCATTGTTTTTCATAAACAATTTTTATGAATTAATTAAAAAAACAGTTATTAACGTGGAATGAGGATAACATATCAGCTGTCCTTAAACTAAAATGCCATTACATATAAAAACCACTTTTGGTTATGGCCAAACGTGTTATGGCCAAAAGAGAGGGTAATTTATAAAAAATAGTACTACCTTAGAGAACATGTGAACCCTGAAGTTTGAGGTATCAAAAATAGAAACACTTTTAAATAGTGAAATTTTTAATTTGTATTTTGCTGATTACAAAAATCTCAAAATGTCGAAATCATCATGGATTGGATTTCTTGGCGCGAAAAAAGTTGGGGAAATTTCCAGGATATTAATTTTATTGTTACACATTTTTAACGTATTTTTTTTTTCATTAAAATACTATTGACGTTCAATCGAACACTGGGTACCTTTGTACATAATATACACATTTACCTTTGTACATAATAGTTTACTTCTAATACTTACTACTGTAAGAAAAGTAGTTTAAATCAAATTACCTAAAAGATATTGCTTGTGTTTGTTTTGTTTTGAAAAAGTGCTTCAGGCAATTAGAGCATTGGTGTTGTTTACTGGCTAGCTACTAGCGGCTGGGTGGCATGGTCTATGGGCAAACCCTTATCGTTCTGAGACCTGTACCCATCAATGAGACAGCAATGGATTGATGATGCTATATTTAGTCTCTGATGGTAAATGATCTACATCAATCAGCTGAAGCTCGCAGATATATTTGCACACAATGCACAGAGGCGTATTGCAAAAACCAGTCTCGACATTTGCCCGTCTTCGGGTCACTGAGGTGGTTTCGCTCTCTGGAGATTGTTTTGCAAAATATTGTACTTTTCAATGTTTAATATATGTCAAAGTATGAGAAAATTTTCAATTTACGTGGCACAACTATTCTGCCTAGAGAGTTTTGAGTTTAAATCTCCGACAAGGCTCTGAATTATAACATTATATATTACTTCTAAGTCTGGGTGTTTATATTCTTTGTTATTGTGCGAGCATGGCACCCACAGTACTGTGAAATCCAGCGTGGGACTGATAGTAAAATTTATGTTAATTATGTTTGTTAGTTTTAGAAGCAGTACTAGCCTAGAGGTTCGAATGCTGCAGGAACTTCTGATTTTTGTATGTTATGTGCATATTAGAAATTAATTATAACTTGTTTTAATGGTGACGGAAAACATCGCAAGGAAATACTCATTTGAAAGGTTTTTGTAAACGTTCTCGAAGGTGTTTCTATCTACGTCTATTGGTTCACCCTTCTTATTCTGAGAGGAGACAAGTACCTCGCAGTGGGATTAATGTGTCGATGATCATGACGAGTTTTTGAACGTCTTGTAAGTTTAAATGGAAGATAGTTATGAAGAAATACAACCCGCTGTTTATTGTTATTTTGAAGAACAGTAATAATAATAATTCTTTCTACACACACGCATTGGAATTCTGTGTCATGAGTGACATGGACACAAAAGCAAATACACAAACACCCAGATCCAGAACAGAAATCTAAATTCACTTTTTAGATCATGCCCTGGCTGGTGAGTGGATCGAAAACTGTCATCTCAAACCTGTATGGCAACGCTATTAGTGTGATCATTATAATAATTAATTATATTCAATAAATATGCTGCAACGCGCCCGTAGCCCCGCGGTCTATGCAAATCGTAACCGTCGAGCGTGGACGGCATCTCCGGAGCACCCATCAAGTCACCCATTCAACGTTAAGTTGTCCCGGTTGTTATCTTTGGATAGCAGTCGTTATAACTTGTTGGAGGCCATAATTATGAGCGGTTTGAAATCATCCGACACAGGTTCGCTAATAACATGTAACTTCTTCCGCCAATCGGCGTTGAAGTAGCATCGTAGAGTATGCTCCAGACTTCCTCTAGTTGTGGCGGAGTTGTGCTCAGCAGTGGGACAAAAATGGGTTACAGTCAAATTTGCAAAAGGATTAAGAGTATTTTAGTAGAGGGTAGAAATATAGTTCGTCCGGGGAAGTACCACCTTCGGCCTCTTAAACCGCCGATTTTTGCCGGGCACACATAAAGCGAGGTGACCATCTTAGTCCTCAGGAGTAATAACGCATCTACGTACAATCCTATTCGAGGGTAGGTGTGAGTGTCATGGGCTGCAGTGACCACTTAACATCAGGTGGCCTGCACGCTCGTTTGCTACTTTTCTCACATAAAAAAAGTTATTCTCGTGTTTCAGTTGGAGAGTTGTGGTTGCAGGGTACACTTATAGCGAGGCGACCATCTTAGTCCTCAAGAGTAATAACGCATCTACGTACTACTTCAGATAGGGATGTACTGTTTGAGATTAAAGGTGGGTGTCCATGGGCTTCAAAGACCATTTAACATCAGATAGCCTGCATACTCGGTTGCTTCGCTATTTACATAAAAAAAAATCTTTGTCATTGTACTTAAAAAAATATATGAAATCTTTATCATTGTACTTCAAAAGTAGATAATAATACAAGCCGCAAAGAAAGTCCCGCACCAAGATAATCGCAACCTTTATACAATTTCCTGCTAATTACGTTTGTCTGTCAGTGAACAGTAATCGATCGATGAACATGGCCGATAAAAGATAAAGTCGGGCTTCTTTAATGTGGCTAAAAGTATCCGCAATAAATAGCACCCGAGTACGTTATGCGTGCGTAAATGCGTTATAAAGGGAGCAGCACACTGTAGATTATTTTAAATGTTCGAGCCATTCAGTAGGATTTCTTTGACCGAATTTTAATCAAATGTACTCAAATAAAATGATTTTATTTATAGAATAAGGTACAGAAATAAGGTAGGGGTATACAGAAATCCAAGACTTACCGCTTATTCTAACCCATACGGGCATGCTCAATTGTACCAAACCTATTGCTTTAAGGAGCAATTGGAATGTCGCTTGTTGACGTTAGGTTTTTATACGATGATTGGTATAATTTTAAAATTGTATATTAAATACGGATTCTGATGAATCAAATAAAATCAAATCAGAAGATTAAGATAATGATGGCTCGCGTGGCGCAGTGGCCTGATACGCAGAAAATTCCGGGTTCGATGCCCGGCTCGGCAGATGTCCAAATGATGAATTTAGATTTCTTTTTTGGGTCTGGGTGTTTGTATAGTTCTCTTTGTATATATCCAGGCATTCATGACACAGAGAATCTTTGTGTGGGGTATCCTCGAACTTACCATAAATTCTGTTATTTTGAATGAACGTATCAAGTACGTCGAAAGATGACAAACATCTAGACTAAAATAAATATGTAACAAAAAATATTTCGCGAAAATATAAAGTAGTCAGTGTGCGTTCTGTCTGCAGGAAATAGGTCAATCCATTGACTACCCACTGATCACTACGGAACAGATTCGTAAACAGCTATTTTTCAGACATTGGGGTACTGCGGAGTCCGTGGGTATTAACACCTATCTATGAGTTTCACGGCCGGCAATAAGATATTAATACAACAACACGAAACGATACAAAATTATAACCAATTATCTTTTATTGGGGATTTCAGCAATCTCTTTGATTGAATGATGGCTGGCAAATTGGCAGCCCGAGTCCCGTCTTGTTCCAAATTTGGACGGAACCATTTAACGTGCGGAATAAAACTTCTAGATGTAACCCTAACTGTGACTATGTTCGTGCGATGGATTTAATTTGATGGGAATTTAATCTGATAAAGAATGTATGGTCAACTGTTTGTAGTTTTTAAATATAATAAGCAGTGATAGCTTAGTGGTTATGATTACGGCCTTTCACGTTGGGTGTCCGGTGTTCAAATCCCGCACGCACTTCTGATTTTTCGAAGTAATGGACATGTTAGAAATTAGTTATCACTCGCTTTAACGGTGAAGGAAAACATCGCGGGAAAACCTATTCATCTAAGAGTCTAAGGTGTGTGATGTTTACCAATCCGTACTTGGACATCATCCGTACTTGGCGTGGTAGTCTATGGCCTAACCTTTCTCATTCTGAGGGGACATCCGTGTCCTACAGTGGGACTACGGTGGATTAATGGGTTGATGATGATGAAATACAATAGTAAAAAATATATATAGAAATTGGTCTGGATACGTATAAAATGATATAATTATTTCAATGCTTTACATATAAATCATTAAAAAGAACTAATCATGATTGCAATTATTGCAAACGTGCCTTCCTGTATGGACTTCAGTAAAGACGAGGTTGCATTGCAATAAATTTATAAATAAAATATTTTACTATCGTAACCCTCCTTAAGAGTTGCCGCTAGGCTTACGTATTGATTGGCGCTCTTTAATAAAGTAATGATGGAGAATTTATAAAATTAATGAAGTACACAAAAAAAATATTCACATCTTGAGCGAGGAAATTGTTCATCGCTCATCGTTTTCTCGCTTGTAGTAGTATGGTAGGTTATTTATAGCACCATATTTGCACCTCGGCTCGGTTTGTAGGTTACGGTGTTTTTGGAACTTAAAAGCGAAGTAAAAATTTGAGCGGAAGTATATATTTTAAGACGTTATACACCGTTACTGTAAACAATCGGATTATTTGACTGGCTTTTATTGATCAATCCATTCGATTAAACCATGTCAATTAGACCATTAATTCTGATGGTCAAGTAAAATCTAGGTGTTATTATAAATGCTTTTACCATTGTGTGAAAGTCCCATCAAAATCGGTTTAGCTATACCTAATGACGCCAACGAACAGAAATACAGATAGAAATACAAAAGCATCAACGTAACCAAGTGTGTGTCGTTCACGCAGCGTGGAGAATTCCATTGTCGGGATGAACCTCATAGGTTAGATTTCATAGTTCAAAGGAAAATATCTGAATATAACTACGATAGTAAACCGTATATCTTATTTAAACCAATCGTTGAAATGTTTTCCAAGTTCTATTTAAAACTCAATTTTGTTCAGAATTTTTCACCCTGTTGAAAAGTTCCATGGAGGAAGAAGAAAACCATTTTGACGACTATTGACTTCAATAAAAAAGTTATTTAGAAATATCATTTTTGACGACCTGTCCAATGATATCTCACAAGCTTTTATGTATTGTAATTCTTCATCGCTTAGTCGTGTAAGGGATGCCATTTTTAATAAACTTTTTTTTAATATTTTTTTTTACATCATTGCTTAGGCGAACATAGAATATACCTAAATTAAAAACCATCTATATAGCGACAATAGTCTTAATACTGGAGTGGTTTAGGAAAAAAGAAAAAGGAGAAAGGCACCGCTGTATAATCGAATAAATCTAAATAGATAATTTTGCATAGCAATTGCCACTTCTCTTATCTTCTTATCATTTGACACCTGCGACATGCATAACTTTTGTTCGTTCCATGTGTCAAAATGTCATTACATAAAATAATTAATGCGGAAATGTTTTCAGCAATAAAGATACGAATCGTCACCTCATACATATCAAACCCTTTTTAATTTTTAATGGCACCGCTCTATTTTGAGTGCTGTTATTAATCGAAATAATCGCGTAGATTGTGATATGAATATTAATTAAATGTTATAAAGATTAAAACGTATAGTTCAAAATACAACCATTATCGATAACTTTGAAGTTAATTAAATTAAATCGAAACACATTTTGTTATCGTTTCGTTTTATGATATTTATCATTAAATGAAATAAGTGTGTTCGTAATTCTTTTATGTTAGAAGAGTAGCAAACGAGTGTTTAAGCTACCTAAGTGGTCACTACAACCCATTGACATCTACATCTAACATCCAACAGGACTGAATTCCTATATGAGATCGTACGTATCTACGTACAATGTTAGTCCTCAGATCTTGTGACATATCTATGACCAAACTCTTGAAGACTAAGATGGTCGTATTGCTGTAAATGTACCCGACAACTTTACATCTCCCACCGAAACACAAGAATTGCTTCACGACGGATTACGGGCGCGGCGGTGATATCTCCCCGAAACTCCCCTTTCTCCTTCCACTCCCCTGGACTATCGTTCTACCACCAATGTTCTACAAAATAGAAGATAATTATTGGATGTAATGGTTATGTTGTTTCCTCTCTCCAGATGCAAACGATCCTCCACCACAACGGCAGTGGTGCCGCGGCGTACACCGGCCGCCTGAAGAAGCGGGAAGTGCACCGTGCCATCACCCTCCACCCGGTCAAGGACCATCGCCAGATGTACCGACTGCACAGCTACTTCAAGGTAACATTGGCTATAACTTTTTATGCCCCATTGCTGGGCACAGATGCACACTCTACCACTGGGACAGGCCGGAAGTACATTCCAATAAACTGCGGATTGTCGGATGGGAAAACGGGTTAGTGGCCAACTTAAATCAGATCTTTTCAAACTGCTAATGTCATGAAAGCTAATAAACATTATGGAAGTCAAATAGGACAATTTTATCACTAAAGGATTTATAAAAAAATTAAGAAATGTATATATATTTTTTTATAAAAAAATATGAAGGACCTCCAATTGGTCTCAAACTAGACGGGTTGCCTGAAAAAGTATTTGTGATTTAGTCGTTTAAATTTATAATTAGTGACGTCGATCTATCCGTTTTCATAAAGTTCCCAAAAGTATCAGAAATCTCCAAACAGGTATTTGTTTAATGAGGATTGCTTTATCCTTACTAATTTCAAGAAAAGCTTGTGGTAACCAGTGGTACAGTAATGATGATGATCACGGCATACTGCTATGCATGATCTCCTAAATACTTAATTGAACGAATCGCGAATTGGACCAATGGCGCCTAAAGGATCGAAATTTATTAATATTCAAATGGCTGAAACCCTTTTTATGTCCCAATGCTGTGCACAGATATTTCTCCGAAACTGAAACAAACCTAGAGCATACTCCGCCATGCTGTTCCTATGCAGGTTGGTGGACCAGTTCGGATACTTTTAAACCGCATGCAAGGGGAAGGGACAATATTTAATTACCGCGGCCGACCCCTTAACGTGCATTAAGAAGCACGGAAATACGCATGTAATGTAGCGGTCACCTATCCCCAAGGACCGCGCCCGACGTTGCTTAACTTTGTAGATTGATTACGACCACAAGCCGCGGGACTGCGATTTGATTATTCAGATATTCGAATATAATGATTCAAGTAGGTGCATTTTACATAAATTATTCACACAGAGATAAGATGATCCGACGCAAGTGACCTATGTAATTATTTGCTGCTGATCTCTGCCCTCAGGATGCTGTGTAATCTTGAGCTTATTGTTTATAATCATATTTAATGTGAATTAGGTATGTATCGCATCGGCTTTCGGAATTCATTTTAACGATTAGGGGTCGTGCATTATTCACGTGATGTTTTTGGCAACTTTTTAATCCCCTCCTTCCTGATGATGATGATAAGTACAATAATTGCGCGTAATTTTTTACAAAGTGTGTTCAAAATTTCAGAATATTATCTTCTATTATTTAGAAATGTAAGCACCGTGATAAAAATATCCAGACAGACATTAAGGTTGCAGGTTGTTTCTGACCGGCATAAAAATAATAAAGGGAAGCCAAATAAGGTAACGGCGAGTCAAGGTTAAAGTCAAGTCAAATAATAGATATACCTCCGCCCTTGCGATATTTCGCGATTTTTCTGAACCCACTTCCCATCTCTTTGGATCCTCAAGTGATTAATGGACGATGCCTTATCTACTAGGAAAATGTGGTTAATTGCTTCAATTGTAACGAACATGCGTCTAAGATTAACTTCATTCATTGTTGTTGCTAGGTTTGGTTCATATATTATTACATAAATATTTCATATGCAATATTTCGTCATCAACCCTTTACATTTCTATCGTTAGGCACGGGTCTCCTTCCAGAATGAGAAGAGTTGACCAGAGCCAACCACACTGGTCAAGTGCGGATTTGAGTTTACATATCTTTAAGAACTTTACCAAGAATCTGAGGCATGTAGGTATGTTTCCTCACAGTGTTTTCCTTCACAGTTAGAGCAAATGATAAATAATTTCTAATACATATACAAGGTCTCTCCCAGAGTGAGAGGCCTATTTTTATCATTGGACTAACATTACTTTTTATACAATATTTACAAAACCAATATTAATATACCTATAAAGTATAAAGTGATAAAATATTGTTGCCAATATTCTGGGAATTCATTCTAGGTACAGTAATTTGTATACGGGTCTATATAATTAATTTTTGTTTAAAATTATTTATATAGTAAAGTTTAATCAAGATCGCCGACTATCGACAAGTTTAATCATTACATAAGCGGATTAAGTAATAGTCTTTTTACTCCTCACACTGGGGATCCAAGGCCCAGAATAGACGCGATTAGTCGCAGGCATATATTGATTTCGAAGTTATGTATGTTTTACAAATTATTAATCACTTGATATAAAAATAAAAGAAAACACGTAAAAACTTACGTGCTTGAGAATTCTCTAAAGATCTCAAAGGTGTGTGAAGACTACCAGTCTGCATTTGGCCAATTCGGTGGACTGTGAATATTTCTCATTCTCAGAGAAGGTCCCAGACCAGCGATGGCAGTGTTGCATTGTTAATTCTCTATCAATAATCGTGGGTCTAACATTTTGCTGATAAAGATTTAGTCTACTGCTGGACATAAGCTCTTTTCCCCAACTGAGCGACTTACTGGAACTATACACAGCTATGCTGCATTCGTTTCCAGTAGATAAGCCCGTGCATTGAACTGTTCGGTTGCGACAGAATGCGTCCTTTGCAATGTCATCTGTTTAATCCTAGCTAATCTCTACTATTAATTTTAAACACTTCTAGGTATTACTTTAATCCGTATATAGCAACAGACACGAAAAGTTGAAAAAGTGTTAAGTTTCGTAATTGTATGAAATGCATTATTAGAAAATAAATCTTTTTATATCACACTTGCTTTAACGGTGAAGGAAAACATCGTGAGGAAACCTACACATCTGAAAGTTCTTTGTAAAAATTCTCGAAGATGTGGGAAGTCTACCAATCCGCACTTGGCCAGCGTGGTAGTCTATGGCCTAGCCCTTCTCATCCTGAGAGGACACCCGTGCCCAGCAGTGGGACATTAATGGGTTGATGATGATTATTTATGGACTATTTATATTTTTATTTGTTTATGATAGAGTATATATATACTTCCAGATCCTGATCTGAAGACAAGTTTAGCATATCGATAGGATATCGTGGATGCCGTTCTCGTCGCCAAGCATCCGATATAATCGTTGTTGCACAATTTCAAAGGCACTCCCTTATTATCGTCATATGCGCTTTATTTATAAACAAGCGTCGATTTAGGTAATTGACGCCGGAAAGTAAATTAAAGTATTCCCAAAAGATGAAGATGCATTACCAAAATTAAGTGGGCTTCATTAAAAATAAAAGATTCCCACCGAACACGCAGTGTCGGATTTATCTTGACTTAAAAACTGACATCAGCGTACATCGGATGATTGTTTCCTTGTTAGTTATAAATATATGCCTCACTCGATTTCTGTCCGTTCGGTTTTTGTGCGACACCTCTTCAATTGCTCTTTGTTTCTCATCCCATGAGGTCAGTTTTTGTTAGTGAATGACGATATGTCGTTGTAAAAATAAACAAACAGAATACATGGGAAATGCTGTTTTATTATTAACAGCTATCAGCATAACGAGGATGGTTTTTGTCGTTTTCGCAGAGACCCTGAAAACTTTGGAATTAAGATTAAATCGGTGAAATAATAAATTTTTGCGGCACGAATTATATAATCGGCCCGTTAATGTCCCACTGCTGGGCACAGGTTTCCTCCCAGAATGAGAAGGGTTAGGCCATAGTCCACCACGCTCGCCAAGTGCAGATTGGTAGACTTAACACACCTTCGATAACTTTGAAAAGAAATCTCAGATGTGTAGGTTTCCTCACGATGTTTTCCTTCACCGTTAAAGCAAGTGATAATTAATCTCTAATA
>DWKL01002243.1:0-13013 GCA_018249415.1 Phareas burnsi | reverse complement strand
ATTGCTAGTTAATTATATTATTATGTAATAAATCCAATGATTAAAATATTGTAACACATATTAACTTTTAGCTTATTAATAAATATAGAAATAAAATTATTTTACATAATACCAAGTAACACAGCCCGTGGAACCCTAATTTTTACAACTACAAAAAATGGTTAATTAAAACATCACTCATATTAATTATTCTACCTGCCTTGTCGTGCGAATCGTTAAAACCGCATATCAGCAGAATGCAACCACATCATCAAGGAGGACGCTTTCTAATGTCCACGAGCATTTGTCCACTATGTGAAAAGTTGGAAGTACGTGGTGGTACCTTCGTGGTTCCGCCCTCATACCTATTTCCTTAATACTAGCGCCTAACGTTGGAGTTTTCTTGTTTGAAGACCATGACAAAGGACTTAGCCGAGGCGTTCCAACTTAGTCTTCAATTGTAGCAACACATTTGTGGCCGACTGCCGATAGGATTAGTTCAATCGAATTTAGCTTTGATGTTTATAGATGGGTAAAACCACGTACCATCAGGAGAACCGCATGCTCGTTAGCTACTTTTATGCTGTGAAAACAAAGCTTGATTCAATGGCGAAGAAAAATCGTGAGGAAACTTTCATGTCTACGTATTCTTCACAAAGTTCTCAAAGCAATGGGGTTCTCTAAGCGATTCGCAATAGGATAGCCTGATGGACCGCGGCATAAACCTTCTAACTCTAAAAGAGAACCCGAATCCAATATCCCAACAACTCAACAAGCAGTGATTGACTGCTGGAAGGAGGACTTAAAGAGGAGAGGAGGAGGGGAGAGAAGGTCTGAGAAAGATGTCTGAACCATACTTTGCTGCGGTGTTTCAGTGTGGATTTTATGTCATACCCATTAAGTGTTATATTGCCGCAATCATTCTTGGACATTTCCAGTCACCTTCGAATAGAACAAAACCTCCACCTAGAAATAATCTAATACGCATTGCTGCATCTGTGGACTAAGTTAGAACGAATAATAAAACTACCATGAATCGAATCACAAGGATCTACACTTCTAAAAATAGAGAAGATTGTGGAAGAACATTATCGAAAGAAATTATTAACAGAGTGATGGGCATTCGATCAGCGCCGCATTCCTCACTTCTCATTATAAGTTCCCCAGCACAATAGGCCCGGACAAAGCGGACCAAAATCTGCGTTAGCTATCGCCGATTAACGATTTCTTTGTCGTCCCCGCAACAATGGACCTCAATGGAGTTTGAGTATGTATTGCCCGATTCGGAAATTGACCCACTTTTGAAATTAATATTCCGATTGTACTTTAAATTTGGTTTGATTGTGTTGGTAAATCAAAGAACAATCACTTGAAAAGATCGATTTTGATCATTGAACGAGTATTTTCAGAAATTCAAGCAGCATATCTCCAAGAATGTAACCTGTTTAACTGCCTACTGTTGTCCACTAAAAAGTTCTTTCTAAACTAACGTTAAACAAAAACCAAAATCCACGACAAGTATAAATGAAGCACCTCTATACTATCGTTTTGAATATTGGCGTAGAATAGAATAATTCTCTCTCTTTCCATGAAAGTCGTAAGAGGCGACCAAGTGACATCCAGAAGATGCCAGTAACAGCTTCTTGCGAAGGTATCTATTGCGGCCACTGACGCCCACAACCAAGTGAAGCGACTACGACTAAGCCCTCCTTTCTAGAGCAGACATACACCATACAAAGGTGACTGGATGAATCCATATTTATTTAATGGCAAACTATGGCAATGCTTCTATGTCTACGGGGACAGTGCTTGCACTGCTGTATTCTCGTTAAAAAAAGAAGATAGTGGAATGCTCCACCACAGGAGACGTTCCGACGTAGTCCTAAGTTAAACCAAAATAAGTAATTAAGATTAGGACGACTATTACCATGAGTAGACCGCATCGACATCAGGCAGACCGCTTACTATCCGGTAGACCACAATAACATCGGGACACAATAAGACCGTGTACCCGTTTGGTACTTTTAATCCAAACTGGTAAATTGACGAAGACGTTGACAGTACAGTATAAATAGATAAATTCATATCTGCAATGTTTCATGGCTTAACTAAACTAAAAACTAAAGAAACTGAAAAGTCTGTATATAAAAATAATATTGAATCGTCAGCTTTGTCTCGCGTCCCACATGGCTTAATTTTAGACTGTCAGAATTAAACGTTCTGTCTAGGTTAATCGATTGACTCCTATAGATGACCTGATCTACGTTAGAATTTTTGGCCCGTGATATTTTTGTCTGACCTGAACTTTCGATCTGCGTTTGGTTCAGCAGGGAGATATATTTGTAATTGTTGCATGTGGTTCATCTTTCAAGAAAATCTTTCAAGAATTCTATCACTAACAAAGGTACTGAGATTATTTCAATACTATTTGTTGCTTGGAATTAATTGACGCGACGTTACATTACGTCATAGCTTCACCATAAAAGAACTTTGTTTGTGCCTTTATTTACAAAGGGTTTTTCGAATTTTATAACTCTGTAATAATTATAAGCACCTTTAATTAGGACAATGTCAATTATGAATGAAACGCCTTAACTTCATAACAAGCTTTCCTAAACTTAATTCAAGATGACCAATTATATCTATTTGTAATGCCTTCAAGGTATTTTGCACAATTAGCTCTCTCAGCAGCCCACGCGTACCGCACGAAGCTGGGTTCATTGTTCGGATCGCAACAAGTGCGTCTACCCGCCGATTTGTACGATCTAGCCTATTTGTACAATTCTGTACCTTTGATTTATCGCCACGGCACCAGCTGGCATAAAAGTCAACCGACAATTACACGCAGAACCGTATTAGACATTAATTCAAAGCCCGGCTCGCAATACGATGTCGTTTGATTCATGCGTGCGCTCAACTTTCGTGACAACGTGTAAGGGTGGTATCACATCTCGGCAGGCGAAGCGAGAGCGGCTAAGATGCTGAAACATTTTCAATATTGAAGGTTGTGGTTATAAGGATAAGTGAGCCTTTAACGATTGGTATATATGTCTCTGAAGCTTCACCGGACGCAGATGATATTTACCATCTTCGCCAAAGATGACTGGGTATGCCACGGCATTATGCCCGCCCGTTGTAAATATACAATAAAGGGTAAATAAATAAAAACTATTGGTTACGCATCTACCACACAACATTTTATATGGAATGAGGAAATATTAATATATTATTTTGATCGTTTTCGTAGCGCCGGAACGCCAGAGCTAGGCGTTCGCGTCGAAGTATGTCAATTCAGCGATCGCTTGCGCTCGCGCAAAGCACTTAAGTGTGCAGGTTACTTAAAAACAAAGCGCAAACAAATTAGATACTTGAAAAGTGACTTAACCACCAACAAATAGATTACAAATTCGATTGATGGCAAATTTGTTCGAAACGAGCAAACGATACCAATTGTCTTTGTCATAGATTAAATTGATTTATGGGCGAACGGTCCGTCCGTCATACGTTTCTCGGTAACGGTCGTAAAGCTCGTCGCCGGGTCGTGTGCGTGTCGTGAGCTTTACGTGCTCCAGAGATGCGACTATAAATCGCACTTGATTTACAGTCGCGGATCTGCAACATGCTTCCTCATCGCGGAAAATTACTTTCAGACGCACGCTATGTACGCTTCAGCTGAACTTCATTAAAAGTTTAATCGATCAGAGAAATAATGAAAATGAATTAATATTTACGATGAATCCGAAACTAAGGAGTTACTGTTGTAGGTATACAGTCAATGTACTGCAATTATAATAAATAAATTGTACCCTCTTAGCACCTACACTATAATTCCCGATATGGGTGCAATGGACTAAAATCTAAATTCATCACTTAAATGTTTGTCTGGCCGAGAATCAAATCCAGATCTCATGCAGTTATGTGTGGTGACTGTCTGCCCTCGCGTACAACTCCGTGCTAGGTTTTCGTCTTTCAAAAATTCGCTGGTAGGGACGGAACCCTTATATTTTCGGGATAACCGTAACCTATATAGCTTTCTGTAAAGTCCTCTATCTTTATGTGCAAGTCCCGTACAAATTAGTTCAGTAATCTCCAAAATAAACCCGTAAATCGAGACAGTAAAACTCTTCATGTTTTAGTGGAAATATTAATGTGTTCAGAAAACAGCAGTCACTTCGAAACGACAACCAGACAAATCAATTTCATCCTATACAAATATATACTTTGTATTGGTTACGCACAAGTTACCACTGTATGTCAACTGACGTATTGAGTGCTCTTAAATCAACGTTCACAGACTCTTAACGGGTGAGGGGCAACGTTTGCACGACAATAAGTATCTAAACTTCCAAAATAGTCATCGAATTCAACAAGAGAACGAAATCGTTACGTAAATAGATCGTGTGTTATCGAGACCACTCAAAACGACATCGCCTTAAGCAGGTCTACAACAGAAGACAGCTACGAGCCCCCGCGATTAACAGCACTCAACTTGACAGGCGAGCTACAAGGCTATTAGTCACCCAGGGGCCGAAATAGTTCGTCTAATGTAAGACGAGGTCCGATGAGCGAGACCCTTGTTGTTTGAATACTTGATGATATGCTGCCGATCACGGACATCCATCCGCACTGGACGAAGCCAATTAACGTATTAACGTAGTACACAATAACATTTATATGTTAACAGTGTTAGCCTGGTGGTAAGATTTTAGTCGAGGAGGAACCGGGGGATCCAGTTCTCAAAATCTATTTGAAGTAGTACTTACTAATTATCACTTGCATATAAGCTGTGATAGCCGTAAAAAACCGTAGCGGGGATAGCAAGATTCAGCCTCTCACGTTGCGGGTCCGGAGTTCGAATATCAGGTACACGCCTCTGATTTTGCAAAGTTATATATGTATGGGATCATCAACCCATTGATGTCCTACTACCGTGCATGGGTCTCCTCTCAGCATGAGAACGTTCAGGCCATACTCCGCCACGCTAGCCAAGTGCGTATTGGTAGACTTCACACACCTTCAAGAACTTTATAGAGAACTTTCAGATGTGTAGATTTCCTCACGATCTTTTCTTTCACCATTAAAGCAAGTGAGAACTAATTTACTTTGAATATGAAGAAAAACACTAACGAATCTTACACACATGAAAGTTCTCCATAATTATTTCAAGAGTATGTGAAGACGCCTAACTAGTACTTGCCCAGCGTGGTGGACAATGGCTTTATTTCTTTTCGTTCCGAAACCAACGCCTGGACGAATGGACTCGACAGCAATGTAGCTTAAATGGACAGTGGCATATAACAAGAACTTGAGATCCAATTGCGAACGTCTCAGAGCTACTGTCATCTAAAGCTATTAAGCTCCTATGGACTGAAATAGCGCATCTAATTTAAGATGAGATACGTTTAGAAATGGAACAAGCAATTACTCCTGAATAATTACTATTAATTTCTCTATTTGATAGATGGCAGAACTACAGTTCATCCTATGAGGTACTACCGTGAAGCAATTCTTGTGTTTTGGTTGAGAGGTGCGATTGCCGAACACACTTATACATACGATGGAAAGTGAATTATCCACTTTCCTCCACGACAGCCGCCAACCTAAGCCGAGGTTCCAGTCTCACAGGAGACGCCCTTAGGTACGGCAGCAAACCCCAACATGGTGAGGCGGGCGACTCCGGGCCGTGGCTTCGGCCACGGACCGCAGCCGTCCCCCGATCCAGGGCCATAGTCTTCAGACCCTCCGGCTGAGTCCTCCCCGGCTCGCCTCAAAAAACCGGTGACGCTGTCAAGGCCGCTATGGCCAACAGCAACTAAACAATCGAAAATTATTATCCACTTTTCAAGTTTTCTTGTTTTCCATGGCACTCGAAGACCGAATCAACTTTTCCAACGTAAGAGGAAATTTGATCACTTGTTCCTTGAATACCTGTTAATATTCTGTCGTTCGCCGGAGCAGCTTCTTTACTACTAATGTCGCCAGTGGACGTTTATCAGCGACGACAATCATCAGCCTCCGCAGATCCAGTTCTGGACATATGCCTCTGCCTGATGACGCCACTCGAACCGGCTCTATGACATCTGCATCCAGCGGTTGCCTATCGTCCTCTTCAGATCGAGAGCCTACCTAGTCACGAGCCGCCCAGCCGTGTTCCTTATCAATTCCTCGTCGAATCTAAGACAAGCCAATCAACGCGCACCGTGTTCCTTGAATACTTAATGCCCTGTCGGTCAACAGTATGAACATTGCCATTAACATCGTCACTGGACGGCTCTGCTGTTGTTCAATTATAAATAGGATAAACGGGACATAATGAAAACGAGGTAGTTTTAAAGTATTTTAAGCGTTAAAAACTATTTTGTTAATGGTCGGCGGACCACCCACTAAACAGGGCCCCCTACTATGCGTAAATCACTGGGAGGAATTCATCTCCTAGAGGCAAAGAGGGAACCCTCTTTGCCTCTAGCAGGAACCCTCAAGACCCGAATTCCTCTACCCTTTTCTCCCATCCCTGTGGGGCATTGTGTCGTAGGGTATGAGAGGTTAGACAAGGGTAGGAAGTCCCCACGAACGTACCTCCCTCTTACATATCAGCTTTATATGTCATATAATTAGGGATTTTTATATTCCATGTGATGTGGTAATTTTAATATAATAAGACACGCATTTACAGGTTTGAAGGGTAATGTGATGGTAGTAGTGCAGAATATTAGGCGTTCCAGCTCCGTCCTAAGGAACAGCAACGATCTGTGATTGACCTCATGTGGAAATTCTGTCCTATTTTAGGGTCGATTACAGATGTCTACGGGCAGCAGTTACCACGTAATATCAGATCGTCTGCGTACCTGTTTCCTGGTTAAATTACATGAAAAGAATTCATCACACATTCTATCATCATATCATAGGACGTCGTCCTCCATCAGCGGTTACCATGCGTAGAGCGGTCTGACACGTAGGGAGTTCTAGGTTCGCCTCTGGCTGCCCTAATTATGATTCCGTTCTAGGTCTAGTTATTTGTGCACTCGTCATTGTACATATTCATAGCACCCACATCGTAGGGAATATTATATATATAAAGCATTATTAATTTATTTTGGTGCCGTACCGTGGCGTGCTTTCCATCCGAAGGATTGTACTCTAAGATCACCGTCAATGTTTTTACATATACACATAAAATAGGGTTTAAACAAGTGGTAGATCTATAGTTCGACCGGGGAGGTACCACCGCCGCCCTCACAATCCAGATAAAGCGATTTCTGTGTATCGGTAGGAGGTGTGGTTGCTGGTTACGCTTACAGCGAGGCGAGCATCACAGTCCTCAGAAGTTTAACGCATCTTCGGACAGGGCTTTAGTCCCATTTGAGGTTAGATGTGGGTGTCCATCCGGCATCAGGCGGCCTGCACGTTCGCTACTCTTCTCACATAAAAAGCTGGAACACGCGGGAGTGCCACTACCAAAAGACACGTACAAAACAGTTCGCGTACATCAATCAGGCGAAAGTAGCGCGCGTCGCTCATCACTGGCGGCAGTCCGGAATACGCGCGGTATTAATTACATGTTCTCGGAAACACCGCTAATAGACCCGCGCTTCACAGCGCAGGAAGCAGCGGCTGACGATTTGTTACCTGAAAACGTTCGTTTGGGTTGGTCGCACTTTTGTTTGCTGATGCTTTTTTACTTGTTTTTTATCGTAAATCGGGCGATAGTTCAGCGGCGCGCCTCCGAGCTGGTGGTCCAGGTATCAATCCCAAGTTACTCTTATTTCGAATACGATTATACGATGTTGAAGTGATTTGGGTGTTGAAAATAAACAGTCACTCGTTTTAACAGTTCCATTACACAATGTTCTCAAAGGTATGGTCTAGCGATATAGATCTGAGCATGGTCCAGGATTCAATCCCAAGTTTTCTTCCAATCATATTTTCGAAGTGACGTGTGTATTAGAAACAATTTGTCACTCGGTTTGAAGTTGAAGGCAAACACAACCGGACAGAACTTCATGATGTTCGGAAAGGTGTGTAGTCTATAAACTCATGGTCGTGGGTGACCTAGTGGCCAGCGTAAAACTTTAGCATTAATTCGTGTCTAGTAACGGAAAGCACAGATGATGATGATGAAAAATAAAAATAGCCCTTACATATTACAGTATACATAGCTACAACATTTCATGTGAATCATGGTACTAAATGGTTACCACATCCTTCAGGACACAACATATATATTCAGTATACTATTAGTAAGATAATAAACTTGCAGACAAGCAAGGTGGTTACATTCCGGCCTATCACTATATTTTGGAGGTATTAGAAATTAATTACATCACGACTTACTTTAAGGGAGAATACAGGTGTTATACATGCCTTAAAGTTCTCAAGAATGTGTAAAGTGTACTAAGAAAAAACGAACGCCAGGGTCGTGGGCTAACTCTCCGATCTCTAAATGGACATCGGGATAATAATGCGTTGATGATGGAAATCTACTTACATTGGCCCGAAATTATTTCATCCCAGACACCGGATCAGAAACTGAAAGAAGAGAAAACGATATTAGGGTCGCAAGTCACGTAGATACTTACTTACTTAATGTTTTTTTAATCGTGTTCTTGTACAGTGCAAATAGTAGACCTTAGGAAATGACGTAATAGTTAGACAGATTTTCCTCGATCCACGCAGCTGGGTCGAAATATCGGCATTAAAAAACCGCATGTGGTGAGTACCCGTTACATAATTAAAATGTATCGATACCGCTGTAGTGTTAGCTCATATTCTTAAGTTACAGATGTCCGACTGAGGATTTACTGATGTCCGACTGAGGAATTACAGATGTCTGACTGAGGTCGCAAAACCGCCACACCTATGTGAGCCTTATGAGTACGATACAAAGCTGTTTTCCAGTTTAAATGATGTGGTACGGTATACTTGGCAATATGAGGAATTACTACTAATATTTTTTACGTAGTGAACGAGCATACAGCCCACCTGATATTATAAGGTTAATCAGTACCTGGCCGTTATGTGGTTAATCGGTACCTTCCGTCCATAGACGTCTGTAACAAACACAAGACATTAAGCCTTGTAGATGGCTTATAGGTTTGAAACTATCCGACATGGGTTGGCTACCAATTCACACTAGAGCAGCGTGGTGGATTATGCTACAAGCCTTATTTAGTTGTGAGGAGAGATCCATGCCCAGCAGTGGGGCAAAAAGGGTTTGCAACTAAGACTTCTAGCTGAGCTGTGTATATTTAGAGTAGGTTTCACACAGAGCAGTCACCATATAATTACGTGGTCCCTTTGCTACTTTCATCATCAAAAAACCGATTGAAGGTAATAAAATATCAAACTCGGCGCCGTCCATCCCATCAATTTGCAGTCATACTGGAGAAAGTACGCAAATTCCACGTTCAAAGTAAATAAATATTGAGTAAACATTAAACAGTCAAGCGCAGTTACTTTCGTGAGACGACTCCATCAATTGTGGCATCCTCGTAAAGTCGCTGCTCGTGGACTGTACAAGCCGCCCGTATTGAAATCAGGCCAGTCATTTTAAACTTAATAGGTGTTTTCAGAATCTACATAAAAATATATAAATGTTTGTCTGTGCGATATTTTTATAGCATAGGAGTAGGAACGACCTTGCAGTGTACCCGATTGGAAGTCACTGCCCCTTATAGTATGTGTAATCACCTCCAAACAGGGTGAAGATCTAAGCGAGGCAGGCCACAGATCCATTGCGATCCCTGAGAACTATATTGGAATGCCTCGTGTACGTTTTTTTTCCCGCATCGTTCAAACTAAAACATATCAGAGTTTAATGCTACTTTCATATGTGTAAAAATTAGGGATTTCAAAATAAAAACCGTAAAATCCGATTATATTTTTTGTCTAAGCGCTATAACCGATTATCACGGGACTTTGACTTCACAAGTTTGTCATTCTTTGTGCACTTAATATCCATAAAAGTGCTTCTATATAAAAATTAAACACAAGACAAGCCGTGTGCAAAGAAAAGATTGGTCACTTATTAATTATACTCATTATTAAGAACAATATAATATTTTAGTAGGAGCTTATGACGAGGCCTGCAATAACGAACTAGTTTAGACAAAATTAAATATATCTTTCGCGGCACGACTCCAGCCAGGCAGACAATGCCTGGTTAAAACCTCTCAATGAATGTATGAGCTCAATCCATAAGGTCACTATGACGATACAAGTTGTACAGATTTTAAAACAGCACCGACTCAAATCAGAATGTACTCACATGTTTTTCCAATCGCGAAAACTTTACCTCAAATATTTCAAAGCGGGCATTAATTATTTTATTCAAAGATGGCGGCCCTGTTTACTTTGAGAAAATTTACAACTGGCAGCCGATACACAGCTCCAATAAGCCATAACTCATCGAACACGTGACTAATTAAAGTAAGATTGGTACTGGGAATGGGTTTAATTAATTTTTACCCAGACGCCGGCAGCGCGTCGTTAAACGCAGGCAAATATTTTTTGATGGATAGTTTTGTTCAAATTTGTGAAATGCCCCGTTGAAAACTGTCAAGGATTGCATTTAACTTAACCGGTAATGTATAACGTTGTGCTAATACCGAATAAACAAAAAAAACAATGTTTATTGATTTCAACATCCACTTCGTCAATTTGAAAATTAAAAATCATAAATAATTTAGATATACTAACGTACACCTATTTTATTATGGTTTAATGACTACCAATAGTTTTAAATATATTCTGAAATAAATTTCATTAAATAATATTATAATCTAAGAATATTTTATTTTTTTGGAAAATTTCAATACATGAGTAAATCGAAACCGATTTATTTCGTCTCAATTCATAAAGAAGTAATGAAGTAAATCAATACTTGCTCATAACTTATAAAGTTCCAAGAACATTAATATCATTTCAAGTTCGCCAAATTAATCGCCGACGTTCCCTGAAATCTCAATAGGCCGGGGTTCGATCCCGGCAGCGGTCATAAATGTTATTCGGGCCGTAAATAACCGAAATGTTTCGACGATAAATCATCTTTATGTAAATAGGCAGGTCCATGCGCCCGCGCAGCGGGGAAATGACCACAGTTTAAGTTTAGCAGTGACGTCAGTTACGTTTTGCATTGATTGAAATATCTGTTTTTTAGATATAATGTAATATCTCTCTCCCTTTCTATACTTCCGAGTGAAATTTATTTTATTCTGTATTATAATTACAGTACATTTCAGATTTTGAAGTATTATATTGTACTAGATATGATAATATGTTCTTAGTACTACTTTCAGGCAGGTATACATGTAAATTATACTAAAAATATATAGACAGCAACACGAGCAGTTCGCGAGAAGTTTAAGATTTATTTAGACAAAGTTTATTCTAGCTTCGAACTAAGAACTTAATTTTACTAATAATTATTTTCATTAAAATAACGAGAAGCCTCCGGTCGAATTAACTTTCAGTGGTTGAAAGACTAGCCCCTTATTACAGTCCCCTTATTACAATTATTTACAATCCGCGTTTGGACATAGTGGAGGAGGAATCTCCAGGCTTCCGTTGGCCGCAGTGGGTACCTAATATCTTTGTTTATGCCTGCGTGAGCGCATCGATGTAGATGTGAACCACCCGCTGGGGAAACATGAGAGCTGGGTTTGAAGTAATTTAGCATACGAAAGTTTTTGTAGCGAATGCGCCGTGTAGTGTTGAGCCACGCCCTCTCTCCCGTAGATATGTGTAGGGAAATAATTAAATTCAGAACATGGGTAACAGGATCATTCTCGGTGTAGTAAATATAGATGTTATTTTTTTAATGTTTAAAGAAGAGCATACATGCAGATCACTTGATGTAAGGTGATCACTGCAGTCCATGGACACCCACAAGTGACCTTAAATAAAACTGAAGTCATACGTAGATATGTCACTACTCCTGAAGACTAAGATAGTCGCCTCGCTGAAGCGTGCCCGGTAACCTTTCCAACCGAAACAAAAACTGCTTCATGGCGAATTATGAAGGCGGCGGTGGTACTTCCCCGGATGAACTATAGTTCTAACACCAATCAAATGGCTCTATGACCAAATGTAAGATTACCTTACAGGATTTTTATTTCTCGTGACTCACAGAGATAACAAACATGTCTGCTAAGATGTGTGGAACTAATGTACCTTTTAACACGTGTAACGTGAATATTTATTTCAGTAAGATCTTTGGCTTAATAATTACAATACTGAGACGGATTTTGTTTATCAGAGTGAAAAATATGTATCAACTGATAAATCTTGACGCTCTAATGTAGCCAGTCCGGCTTAATATTAAAATAACTCAGTCAAATATCTTATAGAATTAATTAATATCATTACAAGCGTGACCAAAAATGGATCGATGCAAAGTGATATAGCTAATTAAAATAATTTATAGAACATCCTTAATTAAGATGTTATCTACGATTGAGACAGATATTTGCTAAAAATTGACGTCCGCTTTCGATAAGATTTCAACTTAAATTTACGTTGTAAACTAGAATTAAATACCTCAAATTATTATTTAAATTTCGGTACTCATTCATGTATTAGTCACACGCCCACTGTTAAAGATTAAGCGACAAGGGAAAAATACAAATGAAATATCACTTTGTGACTTTATAACTTCGTGGTATGAATTTCGGTCTCTCAAGATGAGGATTCAGGATTCGAATTTCAGATACATATTCAATGTAATAATATTATTGATAATCGGAACGTTGTCTTAATAACTTATGTTGTTTAATTCAACGCCTTTACTAATCTTCTTTGCCATTCGCCGACGATGAAACAAGTTCCTTTAGTGTGACAATTAAAAAAATAAAATGAATGCAATGCAATATTAAACTTTAATTGATTAATAACTTAGGAGAGGATGAACATGTCAAATGTGGAATAAATTTCAAAATAAGAATATTAATCATCAAGCAGATAGGCACTTCAATCAACATAGCATCAGGACCAATATGGTGACGAACGTCATATTTTACTGGTAGAGGCAACACTACTAC
>DWKL01002242.1:0-13013 GCA_018249415.1 Phareas burnsi | reverse complement strand
GAAAAAAAAAAGTCAAACCGCTTCAATTTTCTCAACTTCGACCTAGATAAAAGATACGTGAAAGAAGGGTGAGTATTCTTAATTTGAATTACACTTCAAGAATTATTTGTTTTATATCTAGCCATTACTCTACTGTGATTTATTTTTATGTATATAACAAGAAGCGATCAAAAGTCACGGCGCGGTCCAGTGACGCAAGCAACGCGTGTTCCTGACACGTGTCTTTGGCACGTGACGTCACGCCGTGGAACCACATGGGAGTTGAGTGATGCTGTTTCTCTCTGAGTTGACCTTCTTTTGATATATAGCAATGATGTAATATACCTAGCAATATATGTTTATAGCGAACTTTTTAAGGCCTAAACGTGAAAAGTTCCGAATTACATCGCGACCACCCACTAAACGGTGGGGATGGCATTAGGCCTCTATGATTGCGCAATATATTATAATATTTTAATTAATATTGTGATATAATGTGTCATTATATCAGTCGCTAGGAGATGTTTATCTCCTGAGAACAAGCCCGGGTAAACAGGGAATCCTCGAGACTCGAACCCGCCACCCTCCTCTGTGGTCATGACTAGTAGTAATGCATCTAGCATTATTACTAGTAGTCTACTAAGTCGAAACGCTTCCTAAGGGAGGTGTGACGGCAGTACCCCCAGAGCCAAGCCACGATGGGGGAGCCACCAGTAACTGTTTGTAACTTTTTTTATGTTTGAAGAGTATAAAACTAGTGTGTAGGCCTCTGATGTTAAGTGGTCATGGAGGAGGATTAAGTGGATCGAAAAGTATGTTTTGTCAGGTACCTGACAACCACATTTTTTCAACCGAAACGCAAGTATTACTTCACACCGAGTTGGCGGTGGTAAGCCACCGGGCGAGTAATAGTTCTACCAACTATCATATTTATTTCTAACTTCGAACAATTCTATGACCTTTGAAAATATGTTCACTTACGCTATGGTCCCAGGCTCTCGTAGCCTTTCGATGAAGGACAGGTGCTTCGTGCGACGGGTCTTCGGCCTGTAGTCCAACTTGTTGGCGCAACCCTTGTTCGACTTGGTTCGCGCTTCGAAGATCACATGAGGGTGTTTCTGCTGAAACAAATCGATCCACACGTTAATTGCTGTTATGTTGCTTTATGTCCACGGTTATGTGGAAGATCCGCGTACGATGTCCGGTGAGGCATATTAAAATGATGGAATTATCTTAGGGTCTGGGTTTGTAGGTATCCGTGTCTCACGTGACAGGGGTTCCTAGTGTGTGTGTGTGTGGATAAAGTTTATTATTAGTCATAGAATTAACAAATTGTCAAATGATCATTACAGCTCATGATTATCTGTGGCCATCATAATGGGACCTGTGACAGGTAGACATCCCTCCCATTCGGAGTTGATTTCAAAGTCACGGTAATGTATTTTTAATAACCTGGTCGACTACAAATTTATTTCTATTGCTGACTAAGTTGGAATGCCTTATGTTTGTATTGCGTTATTAGTCCCTTCAAACCCGAACAACGTTCATTACTATAAAAAAACTAACAAAGGCTTTGTACATCCATAGCTCTACACTAGGATACTGTGAATGTTGTGAATGTTGTGAATGTTGTGGGTGCTATGGACACATATTAGACGAGTACACAAACAGCCAGATCCAAAACGGAAGTCTAAATTTATTATTTAGTTATTTGCCTGGCCGGGAATTGAATCCGGAACCCTATGTATGTCACGCTGATATGGTAGCCGCTGCGCCACACGTCGTAGACAGCCGACATCGACGTTAACTTTCATAATACGGTACAAAATTGTCAAAAGTAAATCTTCTGTTGACGTCTAATTCCCGTTTAGTTTTTATTATAACACTTTGTATCATCAGTTTATAAATTTAGAATAATATTTTAATCAGTCTTAAGTTTTCAGTAGCCTATAAAAAAAGTGTCCAAAAAGTGTATATGCTTCGAATAGACTAATTAGTTTGTAAATCGAAAATCATAACAGTGTAAGGATCGAGAGCTGTCGGTGGTCGACAGTTTTGTCTCTGATTATGTTTATTTTTTATCTGTGCGCTTCCCGGCCGTAGAATTTGCGCCATTTTGTTGGCGAAACAAATTACAAAACAAACGAATGCGCCTCGCGAAATCATTAGAGAAGAAATGTAGATAATGATTGTTTGCAACTCAATACTTAGGTACCTGAAAAGAACTTTCCGACAAAAAATTCAATGGGGATTCGAAAAAAGTCAACAATACCTCTTAAACGCCTTAATTAAACTCATTGCTTCGTCACATGGAGAGAAAACCACAGAATAATTAACCACTAGATTTCACATATTTAACTTTAATGCTTTGCTTTAATTGCACTGACATTAAAAGTTTATAGATTTTAATTAAAAAAAAAATTGATTTAGCTTTGGATTGAGACCATTGAACTATTTTATGTAATAACTATTGCCTAATATTGGTATGATGTATGTACATAACTGCTCAATGGTTGCGTCTACATTAAAAAAAAGTGTTCGTGACAGGAGTTGACAGCCCTTATGCAGCTGTACCACAAATGGCGGGAAAACGATTACCTACTGATTTATAGAGTGTTATTAGTTCCGCGGCTTGTGTAGATCCTAAACGATTTACAAAGTTAAGCAACGTCGGCCATGGTCGTGAGATGGATAAGTGGCCGCTAGAGACTAATTTTCTTACGCGCTTTCGTTCTTCCATGGGTGCATTAAGCTGTCGATTACGTATTGGAGCACCCTGGTGGGGTATGGTCCAGGCTTCCTCGGGTAGTGAGGAGAAACTCGTGCTTAGCGGCGCGACAGAGTTGAATCCTTATAGATTATGATTTTTATGCTGTCTTTAGGATGTCTTGTATGGTCAAAGAGTATACCTTTATAATTATTGCATTATGATACAAAATATAAAATAAACTTTTTTTTGCCTACTCACAGACTTTTGAAAAAGGAATTATTGAAATCACATAAAATTCACAGTTCGAAACTCATTTAATTAATCTAGGATTTAAAATTGGCGACAATTTGTACTCAACATATAACACATCGTCTGTCATGTTTTACTTTACTTATTTAATGTATTTGTAACACAAATGAAACAAACACACTACTTTTACACACATAGCCTATATAGCTCCTATACTAAGATTCTCTGTGTCGTGTTTGCCATGGAAACATACAAGACGAATGGACAAATACCCACATCTAGAACAGAAACCTAAATTCATTTAAATAGCCAGGCCGGTAAGGTTATCGCTGCATCACGCAGGCTCTCCTCCAATTCTATATACATTTTAGCTTTCTCCGTTCCTTCTACATATAAAGTTTATATGTAGCACATTGGAGGAGTGTGGGATTTGACATAGTTAAAGTTAACTATGCCAAATCCCACACTATGTGGGATTTCTACATTCCTCCAAGGTGCTTAAAAAAGGTGTTGTGATACGATGTGCTTAAGAATAATTTGAATTTAATAGATAGTAGAACTATAATTCGTCCGGGGAAGTACCACCGCCGCCCTCACAATCCACCGTGAAACAATTCTTGTGGTTCGGTTGGGGAAGTGCAGTTGCTTGGTACATTTACGGAGAGGCGACTATTTTAATCCTCAGGACTAGTAACGCATCTATGTACGACCTCAGATAGAACGTCAGTCCTATTTAAGGTCTGTTGTGGGTGTCCATGGGCTGCAGTGACAATTTAACCAGGCGACTTGCATGCTTGTTTGCTACTATTTAGATATAAAAAGAGGTACAAAGTTTTCTCTTCATGTATTAAAATCGAGATTTGCGTAGGTGTATAACGAAACGTCGTCGGACGGCTCTATTTATATATACCATACAGTTGAGTTTTTGTTTGTAGTAGAACCAAACTTTGATGTTCTATTTAATGTTCGAGAGACGTACAATAGTGGGTTTATTAAATTATTATTTTTTTGTTTTACCACCAGTTTTTTTATAAAATTGATAAAATACATATTCTGATATACATATTTGTGTATATAGCATTTAATACTGGCCGATTTCTTACAAAAGTGGCGCGCAAGATGGGGCTATCGCTTTGAGAAATGGCGCCAATTTACGCCAAAAGCGGCTAAATTGGACATTTCCCGCGCACCCACCAGTGGACATATCGCGCTTTTTTCGTAGATAATACTACACTTTTTACCTTTACGGGGCAATGTATTACGCGTAGATGTCATGAAAGTTTCCATGATATAAAAAAGACAATTTGATACGTCCGGCACGATGCCATGATAATGGGAATATTTCAAGGGAATTTAAATTTTAAGTACATTGTCAGGTTAATTTCATAATCAAGGAATGTGACATTTTTTTAAACTTCAGATTCATATTAGAGCAGGACTATGCCTTAAAACTAGATTTGGTTCATGTGGAAAAATAGAAAAGCTACACGCGATCATTACGGTCGTTTAGTGGAACGCCATGATAATAAATGCATTGTCCGCTTCATACCAACTCGACTCTAAAAGCAAGTTGCAAGCTATTTCTGAAGAACTTCGAGGGACTATGCTTTCTCTATCATATCGTATGCAATGGCTACGCATCCACGCGTCATCCTTAACTGTGCTTAAATGCATGCCATTAAATTCTTAGCCCCGTAGTCGTTTTCGCAATTACGCTTAGTTCTTGCCTTCGTCTATTTTGTATAATCTGTGGGAGTATTTATTTTTATGTTTAAAGAGGAGCGAAAAAGTGTGCATGCCATCTGATGTTAAGCGATCATTGCAGCCTATGGACACCCACACTAAACCCTAAACTAAACTGATGTCATGTTTGTGGTCGTACTTAGATGCTTTATTACTCCTGAGGGTTAAGATGGTCGCATCGCTGTAAGTAAACCCTGAAACCTCAACTCTCCAACCGAATACAAGAATCGATTCGCAGCGGGCGGTATTTACTAATTGTCAATTACATTTTTTTCTTAACTCGCCTTAATTTTCCGTAGGTATATTTAGGTAGTAAAGTGGCGCCTACGCTGTGGATACTCTGTACCAGTTCAAGAGCGCTTGTCAGGTAACATCCTCTTGGTACATCCCGGGCATTGATCAATAATTTATTGACTTGTCGAAAAGTTATTGAATGGCGACAAATCCTTGTTAGAGAATAGCTTCTTTCTGTGCCCACCTGGTGAGTAAAAAGTCAGTGAATCAGAGTCGGAGAAGCAGGGTTGCAAGTAATTGAAGTGGGGATCCTGAACGTTTACTTTTGCGATCAAGCAAGATTTATCAAGTCTCGACATGTCGGCCGAAACGGGATGGAAACTGGGGTTCTACATACCCCGAGAGGAATCCAGTGGTCGTCATGTTAAGGGAGTACCGTTCGTTTACATCCCCATATGCGTGTATGCCTGGGCGGTTTAGTGAGTAAAATATATATGATAATCTAATCTGTCACGCAACAGGTTGGGTATATTTTAAATATTCCCTTTCGTTGCGAAGAAAGGAACCTAGGTTACATTGATATCTCTGTCATATTGATATTGCACGAGATCAGAATTACAGGTACTGTCTCTAGTAAAATTTTGTAAATGTAATCGTTATTAAATCTATACAGATAAAAGATATCTCTTGACTGACAGATTCACCATCGCAAAACGGAAAGCACTGAAGTTGGAAACATGAAATTTGGACAATGGTTTTCTTTTGTAACGCAGGCACCCATTAAGGAAGAATTGTTTGATATTCTACTTTCAAAGGGGTTAAACAGGGGTGGACAGGTTGTTTAAAAATCCGCCGATTTTAAAGCAAGCGCAAGGAAAACTGGTATATAGCTTTTTGGCAAGAAATAAAGAAATATCTGTTTCAAGGTTTATAGAAAATCAACCCACAAGGGGTTAAAATAAGGGATGAAAGTTTATTTGAAAATACGCTGATTTTGAAGCGAGCACTGTGAAAATTAATATTTGGGCTTCTGATTACAAATAAAAAAACACCTGTTTCAATGTTTTTGGAATCAACCCACCAGCTAGTGCTATCTATAAATGTATTTAACATGTCAACGTTACCATTTTTGTTTATATATATAGATAATAATTTATATTTTTTAAGGTTTTATTAGATATAAAATATATGCCTAGGTTAGCATATTTCTACCACGAGCCATTTAGACACTCGCTAGGCGAAATAAGAACAAAATGAATTGCGATCATAACGGTGTGTATGCGGCTAGTGCTTGCTCAAATGTCTTGGAAAATGCCCCACAATTCCGCTGTAACGAGCGAGAAACAACCTTATGCCCCAAGTAATAAGAACCGCCAACACGCAAACTTGAGACTGGAATATCGCGAAACCTTTTCATACAAAATATAATGCTACTTCTTAATAAATTGCTCCTAGGTGTTGCATACAACGTTAGTTACACTAACATATTACAGCTTTAAACTTTATTGCTGTAGAAATAAAGCAGAAAATTGCTTATTAGCGGGTGGGGGACAAAGGAATTTTTGCGTTTGAAAAGACCCTCGAGTGCCTTGTAGCGACAGGTTTTTTGATGCATTTACATTTTAGTATGTTTACAGTTTTTGTTATTAAAGAAGTTGTTTGGTGAAAATTGATGTCATCAAAATAAGGTTTTGGTTAATTTTCTATCCAATAATCTAAACTATTTTACGTGTTTGAGTTGCCAGTAATACCAATATACGCTCTTTGTTTGCCATGGACTTGGATTATACACGTAATTAGATACGGCACTGACCTATGTTGACATCTACAGAAACAGGCCAAAGTCGCTATGGCTTTTGGTCCGTTTCTGTAATAATAATATACCTTATTCCTATCGACTCAAAACTCTATATCCCGCATGAGAGAATACATTGTAGAATGTGGAAGCTTAGATACCAAATAAATATTAAGTGGTGTAGATATATAATATAACTAAATTCATGTATATGTAAATGGTGACATTTACAGAAACAGGTCAAAATAGCTGTGGCTCTTGGTCTGTTTCTGTAAATATCGACACAATGTAGGTAACATATTCTATGTTCTGTGGGGACAAAGACCATAAAATAATGTTATGTGTTAATCTTCGATTTTTACAATAGACATGTTTTCATTGTGGTGATGTATGACGAAAATAACCATTAAAAATATTGTATATCTAGTAAAGTGTACAATATCAGCATATTCAGACCACCGAAACTCATTAAACACGATCCAGTAACAGATCCCGTGGGCTATCAAACAATTGTGTTTTTGAGGGCTTTGCAACTTTGGGGGCAAAACTCCGTAAGCGTGGTTTTAATTGGGGCAAGCGTTCGATGAACTTCTGACAAAACGTTTGTAGGACGACCTGTATTGATATCTTATGAAATAAGTATAGGATAGTCACCATCATCACCATCATCATCAACCCATTAATGTGCTACTGCAGTATACAGTCTACCACGATGGCCAAGTGTGAATTGGTACACTTCACACATCTTCGAGAACTTTACAAAGAACTTTCAGATTATTGATTGATGATTCGCACGATGTTTTCCTTCACCGTTAAAACAAGTAATAATTAAATTGCACATAACTTCGAAAAATCAGAGGTCCGTGTGGGATTCAAACCTCGGACAACCAGCGTGTGAGGCTGGAATGTTAACGACAGCCTAGTTAAGATTATTACTGCTTATAGACTATCACTGCTTATATATGATAGTATAATAAATAGTTAATTAAAACAGTGATAAGATTCTCGCCTCTCACGCCGGGGTCTGGACTTGGAATCCCAGGCGTGGACTGCTGATTTTTCCAAAATTATGCACGTATTATAAATTAATTAACATTTGCTTTGACAATGGAAAAAAACATCGCGAGGAATCATACATACCTGAGAGTTTTATATAAAGGTGTGTGAAGTCCGCATTCAATCCGCATTTGGCTAATGTTTTGGCATATCTTCTCCTTTTGAGAGATGATCCGTGCCCAACAATTGGACAATAATGGGTAGATGGTGATATACCTATACCACATGCCACATTACGCTGTGCAGTTCAAAACTTCCGCAGTACACACTGTCCATGTTAATAAGCACCGAGTCGAACTCATGTGCGCTCTAGTCGAGTAAAGTGGCCGTGACAAAGTAACTTGAACTAGTTGGGAATTGCGTCAAATAAGCGTACTCCGAATGGGTTTGAATAGTGCAGAGCTCACCTTAATCATGCTACTTTATTTACAATGGACGATCTGCGAAATGTTGCGGCCACCATACCGATGTGACACCCAGTTTCGGATTCGATTCCCGGTCGGACAGACATTAAAATTTTATAGCATAGTAGTGAATGGCAATACAGCACAAATAATGTGCAATGGACAACCTGCGACCACCATACGATTGTGCCACGTAGTTCCGGGTTCGATCCACGGCTGGGTAGATATTTAATTTTTTATTGTGTAAAAGTACCAAACGACAATACGGTTCAAAAAATGTACAATAGATCTTCTGTGGTCACTATATTGAAGTGACACCCAATTTTATGTTCCATGCCTTGTCGGGTAGATATATTTTTTTAGTCATTGTCATGGACACCAACTTCGTTATTGTCATGGACATCAACACTTTAAATAGGATTAAAATTCTACCTGATGTCGACCACAGCTGCGTTGGAATGCCTCGTGTAAGCTTTTCTCTTGCCATACCTCTTCAAGTCGAAACACAGACAGGTATGGCGGTGGTGCCTCTGGAATCGAACTGAAGGATTCTACCACATTTGATCTGGTTACCCAAGTGTAACTCAGCTCTGAGTTTATGTTCACTCTCGTTCATATGTAGGGGGAGTCCTTGAGTTAAGACTTAACTCGTTCAGCGCGCATTTTAAAACGAAGGAATACCTATCTAGGATACCTAAAATGCCCGATTTTGCATAGAAATGTTTGTCTAAAGTCAATTTGAATAAATGCAGTAACGCAAAGATATTCATAAAATAATTATTACTCGCTCTCATAGTGAAGGAAAACATCGCGAGGAAACTTATACATGTCAGAGTTTCCCGTAAAACTTTTCAAGGTGTCTGAAGTCTACCAATCCGCACTCGGCTAGCCTGATGGACTAAGGACACTTCTAATTTTGAGAAGAAATCCATACACAGCAGTAGGACGATAATAAGTTCATGATAAGGATGATGATGATGATAACAATTTACAGTATAAACATTGTTTTATACATAGATATGTTATAGGATGATACGATGGAATTTAAAAATGCCTGTCTTAGATTCATGCTGGTCACTGTTGCCGATCAATGCTGGCGTAGCTGAGCTATAAAATCCTAATTAAACGCGGTAGCCGCCGGTCATATGGTAAATCTACTCATGATTTCAGAACCTTGATAGTGTACCAGAACTCAGAGATTGGTGAACAGAAATATAAATATGAATTGCAGTTGCAATTCCAACACTGATACCTGCTGCACAACCCAGGCACGTTTATTGAAACACCAGTGGCCATTGTTAACTGATGAGTAGTAAACTTTATTGCATTACGTAAACTATGAAAAGAGTATCAAAAAGTAAAATTTACTCCAGATGTTCAACAAAGTTATTACATCTTTCTATAGATGTCGATACATAATCTATTTTTCTTGTTACCACAATCACGATAAAACCCAACAGCTGCAAAAAACATCACAATAATGGACGGAAAAAATATTGATAGCACCATTTGCCTGACCCATAAATAAGTTCCAGGTGCGTCCGAGGCGAATGCAGCCACTTCCAACTAAGTTATGTCCTTGTTCGCTTGGTTAAGACGTTGTTGCATTGTCGGTGATGGACCGAGTGATCTAGAAGCGAGCGAAGCGAATGCTGTGAGATCGGATAATACTTTAATTGATCTTACAGCATTTCTACAATTTACTACAGCTAATTTGTGTTCTAGTAAATTGTCTGCAGTATTGTTTAGAAAGGAAAAAATGACGATGATCCGCCTCGCGCAGTGGAGACCGTCCCGGTTAGACACGCAAAGAAATACAGCTTCGAATGTCGGGCAGGCAGATTTCTGATTACGGATTTAGATTTCTGTTGTAGGTATGAGTAATCCTTTGGCTTCGTCCACACCTAGAATTATACTATGCTATGGTAGAAATCCACATATACGTTTTGTACTCGTCTTTGTTACAAATTGACATCATTTGGATGTAATTATAAAGACGAATATACAAAGGTAAACTCGGTCTTTTTGTATTCAAGGCATTCAAGACACAGGGAATTCTAATGTAATCCCATGAGTATGAAAAGCGTTTTATTTGTGTCCTAAACATTTTGAGTGCGAGATTTTTTTGTAAATGAATTTTTATAGTAGTTTACACAATAATATTAAAGTATAGCTCGGTCAATCAAGTAGGTCTGGTCTGAAGGATCTGTCTTTATTACTACTACTTGTATTTTCTTTGTATGTATATTAATTCGAAAGAACAGATGTGCGTGTCTGCTATTCAAATGCCAGAGTTGTCGTAATCTATGACTGTTCCTTGAATTATCGCTTTACATTTAAATCGCTATCGCTTCACTATCGAACCGAATCGAGTACAAAGTCGTTCTTCCAGAAGATCGTCTTATCTATCTTTCGGGAAACAATCGGATATAAATCGCGGGGCTTTTAGAGTGCATTCGATTTGCGCGGATCCTGTTTATTTATTAACAAAAGGGATATGTATGGCGGCGTTGGTGTGACAGATGTTTGTAGACGCGGATTCGAGGTTGTGTTTTATGTAACGATTATAGTGCTCGTTTTATCTATAAAGGTACATTTCATGCGCCAAATATATCTTACGTGAGAAGTGTAGCAAATGTGTTTGCTACTTGTTACATGGTCACTTGGACGGACCGGAGAGCCGATAAGTTGGACTGATGACTTGAGGAAGACAGCGGATAACCGTTGGATTCAGAAAGCTCAGGAACGGTTGGAGTTGCACTGATTAGGAGAGGCATATGTTCAACAGGGGACTTTAAAAGGCTGATGGATGGATGGAAATGTAAACTGCAGACCAAGGACATCCACATCTAACCTTAAATAGAACTGAAGTCATATATGTGGTCGTACGTCAATGCGTTCCTGCTCCTAAGGACTAAGATTGTTGCCTCGTCGTAAATGTACCTGGTAACCACACCTCTTCAACCGAACGACAAAAATTGATTCACGGCGGATTGTAAGCATTAGTCTGTTATTCTAAACCAATAACTTTAATATTAAAGTAAAATATGAAGATAGATTTAAAGGATTCACCTAATGCGTTCACCCCGCATCCGTCTATATTTTTTCACCTACAGTCCGGAATCACCTTTATGTCTAGGCTATTTAGGGCCGAGGGCGGAGGGCCGCAGGGGCACGAGGCGTGGGTCACGAGGTGGCCCGATCGAACGGTCGCGATCCGTCATCGTGACAGTGATAAAGGGATGGGACAGCTCAGCACACGCCAGCTGGCTGTGTGGGAAATGAATGTGGGTGAATGGGAATTTTATGCCTATTTTCGGGTGCCAACTAAATTAAATATATCCTGTGTGATTTTTTTATAGCATTGAAGTAGTAACCGAGCGTGCAATACGTGATGGTAAGTGGTCGGTGCCACCCACGAACATGTGTAATCATGAGGCTGATTAGGACAGCAATAGGATTCCCAATTCCCATCTCTTTCATGAGGTCGTCCACAGACGCGTTGCTAGTCCTGAGGTATATTTTGGAATATCTCGTTTAAGTGTTTCTTTATTACTACTCTTTCCTACCTCTTATTACTATCTACTTCTTCTCTTCTTACGATTTTAAGTTAATATTATTTCACGAATTATACATTTTAATTATGTACGGGTACTCATAATACGGGTACGCACGCACCTCTGATTTTTCGAAGTTATGTGCGTATTAGAAATTAATTATCACTTGCTTCAACGGTGAAGGAAAACATCGTGAGGAAACCTACACATCTAAGAGTTCTCTATAAAGTTCTCGATGGTGTGTGAAGTCTACCAAACAGCACTTGGCTAGCGTGGTGGACTATGGCCTAATCCTTCTCATTCTGAGAGGAGACTCGTGCCCAGTAGTGGGACATTAATGGATTGATGATGATGATGACTCACAATATTAGGTTTTTTAATTGCCGACATTTTCAACTAATTGCATGGATCGTGGACACGGTGACACCGTGGTAGCGGGAAGAAATAATTGACAGGCACTAGTGGTAGATTAGTCTATCTACTCTACGTCTAGTTCGTTTTTCTTTTTGTTTACCATATCACGACACACCACGCAACTGTATCTTTACGCATCGATCTTTGTACTATTTGCGGTTAACGCTAACCACTTTCATGAGGTGGTGCCTTCAGAGTTCAACCGCGATTGGTTCTACCACTTTTAAATGGGCCGTCCATTTAAAGGAGATCGTAGCGGTTAGGTACCCAAAGTAACTGGATAGTTTTGCAATAAATACGGGGGCTGTCAAGTCCCAAATGTCATCAACATTTATCCCCTGACTCGTACTAAATGACACATACATATAGACATAATACATCTTATTTTAGTTCATTCCCACTATTAAAACCGATTAGTTCTAGTGTCAAATTAAGCTGATGTAAAATCATTTCAAATAATTTTAACAATTTTTTTATTGATTGGTATTTTTACGTTATTATGACAATTAACCAATTCTGAAACATATAAGTAATTTTAAAAACAACTTTTTCGTATGGTCCTGTAATAAGTGTATATTGGCGATATCGGTTCTTACAGTGGGAAATGTAGCCAGATAATGGAGGACATGTTATAAAATTATTTTATTGAATACCTTGTCCATAAAAAATTAAGTACATTTTATTCAGTCAATCAATTTGATATTATTTAGCTATCAAGTATCAGAATCGTATGTATTAGAAGACAGCCTACGCATGCAACTTTCATTTACATACACATATTTTCGTTCATTTTAATAGGTGGTACAACAATCGTTCGTCTGGGGAAGTACCACCGCCGCCCTCATAATCCGCCGTAAAGCAGTTGTTGTGTT